>JBBPNX010000961.1:0-12204 GCA_038091155.1 Harrya chromipes
CGAGTGTCGTTCTGAGGTTGAAGTTTCGCTTAGTCCAACTGAGGAATTTGAGGGGAGGAAACGCGATTTGAAGGAATGTTCGGAGGGCACCAAAGTTGGTTGACTGCATTGCAATGCTTGATTCCTTTGCTGACGCATCGTAGGATAAGCTCGCGGAATGCTTCCCCCACGATCAGAAAAAGCACGCTGCAGAGAATATCCAAAAGGAGGCACCCTTTTTGACAGACGAATACTTCCCTGCCGAACGACGAGACCGGTTTATCTACCGTGGCAAGAAGGTTATTGTGGAATGTCAGCGACATAACGACTACCAGGACGCAATAAAATGGCTTCTGTCCGTCGCCGAGGAGTATGCGGAACATGGGCAGAGTGCGACTGAGACAGGGAAGGAGAGCGTGACCACTATTATAAACGTTTGAAATTTCTGTTCGTACAGAATTTGTACTGACTGCTCTTCAGGATCCCTCCCTTCGACAAGCTGTTCCAGAACTCCGACTGCTCCTTGACCGCTTTGCTTTTGGGGGCAGCATGGATAATATTTTCGACTCTATTGATTATCTCAACGATGATGCTCGCCAAGACAAGGAGTTCCGCGTATGGTTCAAGCGTTTGAACGCTTTCATTCGAAAGGTATGTAGCAGTTCGACATTTTTATTTGTTGATGTATGATGCGTTGTAGTTATTATTGGAAGCCGGCTATGTCTTAGGGGACGACTGCAATCGCGAAGGCAAAGAAATTTGCAAGTCGGGCAGGAAATTCTGGGATCAGAAGTATCGGGCGCACTTTGACAATGTATTCGACTCCGTTGGTGATTGGTTCTGTGCAATGGACGAGGATCCTCTCAGCGAGCAATTTGGAGGCGACTGGGAACAGCTGACGTGGGACCTACTGTTCGATAACGAAGGAAGTCTCAAGTTCAAGTCAGAACTGTGGTCTGACATTCGTAGTGTGATCCTGCCGATGCTGCTGGACAAGGTATCTGCGTTGACTGCAAGGCGTACACATTCTTACACCATGAACAGATTGGATACCTTCCTATTCCGCGTATCGAGTATTCCGATGATGCATCAGATCTTGTCCTCGAAAACCTCACCTTCCAGGGTCGCAATCTTTTCCCAAACATCGTCACGTTTAGTCCCTACAACAATATCCCTGACGAGCATGATCATGAATTCACGTTCACATTCGCTCAGATGCAGGCGGACATGCGCGATGTTGCCTTTTTCTTCCGCAAGAAGACTGGTTTCCTAAGAATGGTAGATTCGGGCGTCACAGACATGGTCATTGGGGGCAGTGGTCTTACGGCCATTGTCCACCTCGTCTCGGCAGGCAATGATCGAAGCTCGGTGTTCAATGTGAAGGACGTCCACGTCAAAGTCGGCTCGCTGAAGTTCAGCATACGCGACTCCAAGCACGACCTCTTGTACAAGATACTAAGACCCATAGTGACTAGTCTAGTCAAATGGCAGATCAAGAGAGTGGTCGCTGGCGCCATAAGGACAGGCATGGAATATCTTGACGGACAGTTGGTCTCGATCAGAGATCGTGTGGAGGAGGCCAGGTCGAGCGATGATATGAGTCTGACACGGATTTTGCAAGAGGTGAGTCTCGTCTGCTTTCTAGGGGCTCGGTCTCATCCACTTCTGCTTTCCAGCAATTTGAACGTCATAAGGAAGAACATGGTATCCGATCATCGGAGAGCAGGCCACAGTTCAAATTTGTCTCCAGCAAGTGTTCATCTATGATTGACACTGCGTACCCTTCTGCACGAGTCAGTCATGTGTCGGAGAGCAAGCAAAAGGAAGTGACTGGTAAAGAGTGGATGAGCGAAGCGTGCGCAACTTCTTCGTTGAGTGCATTGACTGACAATAATATCACAGATTTACGACCGTATGGCGAAGGCTGCTTGACCGATTCGGTATGGTGTAAGGCGAACTTGAAGTTCAATTGTAACTTGATCCGAGTCCGATTCAATGGTATCTTATTCTACTAAATGATTCTTGTAATGTAGTGTACAGGCCACAGTGGCATTGAATATTGATGGTTTGTGTCGGTAGCGTTCGTCTGGCTCTCGCATCTACAAGAGAAGCCGAGGTCTAGAAATTGTGGAAGTACAGGCATTGAAACCTTGTCGGGAGACGAGAGACATCGACAGCGTTCAAACGAGAAACAACAAAAACGTGGATGAGCGTATATTGCAGGAGAAGAGAAGGGAGAAAAGAAAGGATGGTCGTGTACATGGGATGATACGTCCGAGCACTCAGGGGCTCCCGTGTTGGTGTCACAGTCGCTACACGACCCTTTTCTAGTTTTGCATCTGCTACTCGTCATGTTGCATGCTCTCACTCGTAAACTCCTGCAATACTACACCGAAAACCCTCCGCCGGATGTCGATAGCTGGTCCGGGTTCTGGAACAGTATCCTAATGACAAATTTCCCTTCCTCGCAAGGCTACGTCGTGCACCCTCAGCGATGCCTTTCCCCGAACTATGACACGCGCAAATTTATGGTCAACAAGATTACCTCCCTCGACCCTCTGCGCCTCCGCACCGTGCTCTTCGTTGACGTCAAGAGCAGCCAACAGTGGCAGGCAGGTACTGCTAGTAGTCTCCCAACCGTTGAACTGGATTTCAAGCGAGAGCCTGACGCGGACTATGAGCCGACTGTAGAATCAAAGATGTATTGGGTGAACACGATCGGTCCCCATTGGCGGTACGACATCCAAGAAGAAGGGGAGCCGATACCATTGATTGGTTGGCATGATGTCACCCATGATGAGGCTTCGTGCGCTGATTTCCAAGGATTGATTGACTTCGTTGCAAACATGTAAAGGTATGGTTTTTATTTCTTCGTTGTGAGCAATAATGATGATATGTTTACAAATCTTCTTGTCCAGTTTTGTTTTTGTACAGTCATAGGCTGGTTTGCAGCTCAGTTTTTTTCGTTGACACTGTTCTACCTGTAAGTACAGTGGTAATTGCTTGCAAAGGCTCGAATTCTCTCACTTGTAACGTCTCTACCCAATCATTTGAATCACCTACTTGCGCTCGTGTGTAAGTGGCCCGAGACTATCGAACGTGGATTGACATCCGTGTGGTCTTCACGTCATTTGGCCAATTTCCACCGACTTCCTGGTGACCGTCGATCTACGTGGCAATACTCAAAACTCAGCATAAACTTATCCTTATCCTAGTATACACAAGCGTGATCAGACGGGGACTGCATTCGTGGACCATACACTTACATCGCAACATGTTTGCTGTACTGGTCGTTCGACATCAACCTGAATGAGTTTCGACCCGGTCCGCTCGAACCGAGAACGGTGGTGTGATCTCCCGTAGAGTGACGGTGTTCCCTGACACCGAATACGGGCCGACGGACTATGCTGTCGATTAGTCGACTTATTTCCTGACTCATGCTATCAGACAAGTCTGTCGACGATGCACGTGAATCACGTACACTCGCACATTTGTCGGATCGAAAATCGTCTGCCACCAGAATGCATCAAGGGACGATTGTCCAGAGAGACTGGCAGTGTTCAAGTAGGTTGCAACGTTTGCATACCCAGAGACGGCGAGCACGATGGATGCAAAAAATAGCTTGGACGACTTCATCATCGATGAGACCACCGAGATTGGTTGCACTGTGATTAAGCATACCTAGGGTCTTCTTGCACAATGAATTAGGAATCCGAATCCATGACCACGCATTCACGATTGGACACCAGGCACGGAATCACGGTAGTCCGGATGTCAAGCGCGGTCCTGTTTGGAAAGTCCGCGACGAGCAAACGACGGGTTCAATGAATATGTGGGTGAACTGGTACGATCAGGCGACCATTACTTCCGATCCCTAGATAGACAGGTTCGAGAGTGGTTGTCGTGATACAGTACCGAAATTTCACCGTTACTACCCCAACCCTTCAGAGGGGTGACAAAACGATTGTCGAAGAGGAACCTTGATACCACCTGAACATGGCAACGAGTTCTTGGTGCACGGAAGGATTCGCTTTGTCGATACAACACGCATCGCTCCAGACCCAATGGAACCCACTTCCCGGGCAACGTTGCAGAACATTTCCAACTTGTCGTGCGTGGGGAAGTCGTCAAGGTCGTACACGGCAATGTGCAGGACCTTTTCGAAGCAAATTTCGTTTTCTTCTCACTTGGGCGAAAAATGTGGCATAACGGTAGTATTTCCTGACTTCCCGTTCAATACGGCCGTGGTCGATGCGCGTCGTCATGTTCGAGATGAGCTCAGCGAAGATGGGTAAGGATTCGAATGCGGCAGTCTGCTCCTTTCGGTTGCAGAGATGGCCAGTATCGGTGTTTATGAGCACGTGTGGCAAATCATAAATGGCCTTTTGAATGGCCCTGCGGATCTCCACCTTGGTCTTTTCTGGATTGACATACCGACGAGAACGATCTGTGAGGAGCATGAGTGGAACGTCGCCAGCCTCACCATATCTCTCTCGATCCGATGATCGAACAATCTTCGCGCGCATTGTTTTAAATGCTTCTATCGCGTGGACGTGACGTTCTGCTCCACGTAAAGCGGCATATTTCTTCTCGTAGCCCAGTGGTGATGATGAATCGAGCGCGATGATCTGACAGGCCGCGTTAACGTGGATCCCTTGCAATTGTATATTAAATATGACATGCCTGATTTGCCTCATTCAATGCCTCATTCCACAAGCCTCTTGCAGCATGTGTCTCACTTCGCTTCCCAAACAAGGCGAGCAGTAAGAGGATGAAGGGAGAGTGCCATCGAATACTGATAGCTTCATCGAATTTCTGACCCTTCATGGCAGTGTCCCCGAAGTCCTCTAATTTTCTGCAGCAGCGAGAATTAAAGTCTGATAGAGGAGACAGGAGACGTTCAAACTGTGTCTGTTTCACATACTGGTAACTGACCGAACATTCGTTTTTTTTGTTGTCCATCAGGCTTCTGTATTATTTCACTCGCCATTTGGCGAAAGCACTCGGTTGCCTCCCTTATTTGGTTAGCAATATCAAGATGCTCGTAGATAGCTTGATAAACCGTGTATTTTGGGACCAGAAACTCCAATCAAATTAAAACTCAAGTCTGCGAGAAATACGGCAAAGGGAGATACTCACATTGATACTGGACAACAACGCATCTGCCCAGGAGCGACTCTTCAATACTTCCTTCGCCCACAACCTCAAAAGCCTTGCACAGGTTGTTGGAGGCGAGGCATGGTGCAACGGCCACGTCATGTGTTGCACTACCTTTGATCCATTGTGAGCGGAGAGACACCGATGGACGAAATCTGCGACCAAACATTATACGACAGTGACCGAACTGGCGAGTGTGTTCGTTCGTGTGGATTTGTTCGTCAAATGCTTTCACCATTTCAAAGAGGGAGTCATATGCATCATTTATGCGACCTGCCGCATACAGAGCTTCGCAATGACGACGTTGAATGATGACGTCGAGATCATCAAATTTCCAGCCAGTGATCTATCAAAGACTACAAGCCATTCCAGTACATTGCAACAGAGCAAAATTGGAGCTCACCAACGATATCGTCGAGAGCGATCGACTCGAGTGGTGGTACTCGAACCCGGGCATGGTCAAATGATTGAATTGCACGCACGGAGTTTCTGCTCTCCATTTGGGACTGTCCGAGAACAAGATACATATACGCCTAGTGAGAATATCAGTGGTGATATCCACACTGCGATGGCGAATGAGTGCATGCCTGAACCACATAACAAATCGAGCTGAAGCGCACTGCAGAGATGAGATCATCCATGCGCGATATCGCGCGGATGTGATCCCCAGCCATAGACCTTATTATAGCCTGAGCGATATGAGTCACTGAGGTAGTTTGCGCACATGAATACATAACTTTGTGAGAAGTAGGAACGTAACATGGGATGAATAGAAGTGTTCAAGTGGGATGTCGCACACCTGGTATGCCTTGTGTACTTCCCGGTTTCCGACGTGTGCCACACTCTTTGCGATGTTACCAATGAGGGAACGCTGGATTTTAAGGGACTTGGCATGAGTCAGTACAGGCACATTGGAGAGCGAGAGACAAAACCTGTCTGGCATCGTCGATTGCGGCGTCCCACTGTTGCATGCGAGCTCGTATGAGAGCTCGACTGGCGAGCATATGATGGGTTCGATTGGGAATTGTCATGGTCAATAACGTTTCGGCATCTGCTAGTTGATCGTGCATCCACAGGTCGAGTACAACATCATCTATTCGGATGTGTGGCTCCTGCAGAGCCCGAGTAGGATGTAAACGGGTCAAAGGGATAGAATTCTCCTATTTTGAAAATAATCGAGGTAGAAAAATTGGTGAGATACGCGATAATCCAATGACACAGGCTACCCACAGCGATGCTAGATAGACTTTCAACGGCGATTGTTTTGTTTGTCCCACTAATTACGATAAACCGGTCGTCCGGTGAGAGTGTGATCGAATGTATGTCCTGAGGGCGTTCCATGGCCCCGAGCTGAGTGTACGTCGACCTGCTCCAAAACATGACTACCCGATTTGTGGAGTAAGCGACGAATTCCCCATGCTGCGTGAGGGCAATACATGAGAGGTAGTTGCTGTTGGGAAGTGGCCATTCTGAAACCAGTAACCCGGTGTACGCGTCAAAAATTCTGATCTTGTTGTCGGATACGACAAAAAGGTGGTCGTTTAGCCATGCGAGGCCATTGTCGTACTGCGGAGTTACGCGCACAGATGTATCCACGAGGCAGTATCCATCGCCGTCGTAGACTTGGACAGAGTCACCTGCCGTAGCTATCGCAATCCGGTCGCCTTGCTGCGAGTATTTCGCTGCTTTACACAGTAACTGTCGTGTCCGAGTGATAAGACGCGCCGTTGACTAGCCAGAAAATCTGTGATTTGGACTTTTCGCGGGTGTCCTGGTGTCTGGGAATTCCGGGAATCAACGTTAATCAACTCCCGCCGTTCGGAGGACTGCCAATCTGGGAATTGACTTTTCCGAACATTTCTTCCGATCCTCGCAAACATGACCACATAACATCTAGGCGGAGAATGAACCACACTTGATGGAGGCGATTGAGCGTGCTCGTCAAGCATTGAAACTGTGCTCACCGTGGCGCTCCACGCGATCTGTGTCTTTGGCATGGCTTGCGTATCATCTTGCCGCTCGGTACAGCTGGTTCGGTGGATCGAGAATATCAACGAAGCAATCGCCCTCGGCCGCGAAGCACTTCTTCTGTGCACACCAAGGCACCCAGACCGCTCAACGTCCTTAAACAACCTTGGCGATTATCTCTCCACTCGCTACGAGCAGCTTGGGACACTCGATGACCTCGACGAGGCTATCACACTCGGTCGCGATTCACTTCTTTTGCGCCCACCAGGGCACTCAGATCGGTCAATGTCCTTAAACAACCTTGGCGGTTATCTCTCCACCAGCTTGGCACACTCGATGACCTCTACGAGGCCTGAGAACTTTGCCGCGGCTACCGTCGTGCTGCAGTAATTTGTGCAGTTCATCGCCATTCGGGAGTAATCAAATACGGGCCGTCATTTGATCCTTGTCGCGATTTTTGTCCCGTCCAGCGACACGTCAACATTCACTAGTACTGTCCCTCTGTCTTTTTAGCTCGATCATGAGTCCTCCGCTCCCAGCATCAAACAACCTCCCGACGCCTCTAAATGCCCCGCTCACGATCCACTTCCCGTCTTGCGATACCGCAATGTCATAGACCCAATCCCCTGCGTCCATTGGCATCCCTACCTGCCTGCCATCCTCTGTCCCCCAGCATCTAATCTTTTCTTCTCGTTCACCAGCCATAAGCACGACTGAAGCTATGTGGCACCGGCCGTCAACTTTGATCACCGTGGAAGCCCTGTTAGGGTGACTACTCGTCAGTATCGTGTCTTCGGTCACCTCGCCTTGGCCATCTTGATTTGGCCACTCTTACCCTTTCTTGCCCTTGCTGGACCCGACGTTATCCTCATTCGACTCCTGCCTCTTGTCAGTACCGTTCTTTTGGTTATCCTTTCCGTCTACTTACCTCGTCGTACCAGTACTCGACGCAATCTGGAAAACATCGTCAGCGCCTCCTTCGCCCCGTGACCTCGGCGCTTGTTCTCATATCGGTGCATTCCTCTATTCGCGTGTGGTGCTTGCCGTCCCTAGGGCTCTCCCGAAGTTGGCCAGAACACACTGTGGGATCCGAACTCGGTACACAATGTCAGGACACATTGTTACAAGGGCGTAACGGTCTACAAGGGCCCCAGTCCTCAACGTCCTCGTCGGCAGCTGGATCGCAATCCCCGGTGCAGGCGAGGCTTTAGGTCGTCTTGGTGAGTACATCTCATAGTCACCGTTTCCCCCTCTTGACTCACGTCCGACGCCAGTCCGACGCCACTGCGATGGGTCTCCAGATCATCGCCATAGGTATGTCCCCCTCTACATCATCATCGTGCTCACGCCATCTGATGGTCGCACCCTCGCTCTTCACTCGTGAACAGATAGCGACGAGCACAAACGTACTGTGTCTCGACCTTGGCACTGAGAAATGGATCGATTTCAAAGAAAGCGGAGACAAGCTAGTAGAGCACGTCGTCGCGGCCGCTTCTGGACTCGCCATGTGTAGGTCCCAGTCATTGACGCTTGCTGCGAGGGGAAATGTGACCGTTCACTATACGTTTGACACTTGGAGGAACTCGAAGCGTATGTATCTACTCCGAGACCTTGCGTATGTGCTCATGCGACCTTCCATTGCAGCGTATTTGAGGGATAAAGCAAGGTTTCATGGTGGGGAGGGTGGTTCTCCAGGTCTGACAACCGGTCTTACAAAGAGATGAGGAACGTCACACGTCCCAGGGTTTCTGGTGCTATCATGAACTTCACCTCACAAGATATAGAAAGTGGTAAACGATGTCAGTAAATTGAATTTGGACATAAATGTAGAAATAGATCGGTTTCGACGGTACACATACCACACCGGCGGGAGCATCAATACACTGGGCGCAATCCCTCGTATGGAGATCCAGCCACGATGATGCCAGAAAACTTGAGTGCAAGGTCTTTCGCTTGTATGAACACGAACGATTCACGATGCCCTTCATGACAGCTTCCTTTTACTATAAGTGTCCAGCATGTTGCACAGGCACGGCAGTTGATCTCGGTACTATATCCCTGTGTTTCATTTCAGTAAACGCAACCCATCGACGCACACCACAGACATGGATGCGCATGCTAAAGAAACAGCAAGACAACTCACCAGGTTCTTGATAGACTGTCCAGCTTTCAGATACAGAACAAAGCCGGCTGTATTTGAAATCAGCCGATTCATTGGTTAAGATGCGACGAGGAAGAGAATGAAAGAGAGGGAAAGAGCTGAACCTCTGTAAATACAGTGTTGAAAACGTCGATGCGGCTCGTAAAGCCACATGGGTCCTGCGCGAGTGCGTGCACCAGTCCGCGGAGGGATGCTGACCCGGCTGGATCCATCATGGTGACAGTCAAGGGGGCGCTTACGCGCAGGCCTCCTCGAGGGTTCTCTGGTAACAATGGAGACGGCGATGGCGTCATGGCGTCGGGGCTCGGTACCGGGACCTCGGGGGATCGACACCGAGCCGGGAATATACCGTTAGTCCGAGTATTTGTGGTGTGCTCGATGTGTAAGGCACGATCGCTAGTTGGGAGGTGAAAAGTAACGGATAGTTCAGATAAAGTGGAAATCCGGGATACACAGTCGGCCAACATGCATGATCGGGAAGTCGTGCCGAGGGGTGCACTGACGGTCAAGGGAGTGTTCGCGGGGCCAGCAGGGGTCACAACAAAGGGCTGAGCGTTGAGCATTCAACATTGATTTGGTCTGAAAAGCTGACCTGGCATGACTCGCAGGTTCCAAGTTCCTGGAACAAATCTCAACAAACGTGACGGATGAGAATAGAATCTCGTCGTACAGTGATAACCGAGTATTTTTTAGCTTCCTTCCTCCCTGAGAAAGCCTATCGCCTCTGCCTTTTGTGGATCGGTGCTGGGTGGATCATAAAGGAAGGCATCAACATACCAAGTCGTGACAAAATCATGGAATGAAACACTTACATAGTACTGGTCGGCTTTGGAGTTGGAGACGACAGGGTGTCTGCAGAGACCGTCGTAAAACATGTCTCGATGATGATCGATTGATCACGCTTTTCGCCTTCACTACCAACGTGCTAGGCTGCTGCCTCTATGACAGCCCACTAAATCCCACTCCATGCAAAAATGTGTCCAGATCCTGGTTCAAATAGTAGGGGGCAATTACTTGGCCGCCATTTCGGAGGTGAGCGCGTGGGCACATCTGGAGACAAAATTAAACCGCGACCTATGTCTGACTGTCATTTAAAGTGAAGTTGACGCGTTGAGCACAACACGCTGTGTATGTGTTTGTGTGATCCATTCAGCCCTCCGATCGCAAGCGGAAGAACGAACACACGATTTGTGGCAATGATGGTGTTGTTGGCTGAATGGAGGTAGCATCGACAGAACTCCTGGTGGCAGTGTAGTGGAACACATGCCTTCTTGCCTCGTTGTGCACAACATCCTAGCTTCCCAAGCGACCACCATCTCGCAAACGAGTTCTGTTGGCCCATATGGATTCAGAGGGTATGCGAGTCTCTGGGTTGGCGAGAAGGGTGATTGATATCCCTACCAGTTGACCAGTTGCATTCACGCGCGGTGTCCCTTGCCGACCAGTTTGAACGGGGAGGGGAAAGTCATTGTATTGACGAGGCGATTGAGTTTGCTCGTCAAGCATTGAAACTGTGCCCACCGGGGTACTCCATGCGACCTGTGTCTTTGGCATGGCTTGCGAGTCATCTCTCCACTCGCTACGAGCGGCTTGGGACACTCGATGACCTCGACGAGGCGATCACGCTCGGTCGTGATTCACTTCTTCTGTGCCCACCGGGGCACCTGGTCCGGTCAACGTCCTTAAACAACCTTGGCAGTTATCTCTCTACTCGCTACCAGCGGCTTGGGACACTCGATGACCTCGAGGAGGCCATCACGCTCGGTCGTGATTCACTTGTTCTGCGCCCACCGGGGCACTCGGCACGCTCAACGTCCTTAAGCAACCTTGGCGGTTATCTCTCTACTCGCTACCAGCGGCTTGGGACACTCAATGACCTCGACGAGGCCATCACGCTCGGTCGTGATTCACTTCTTCTGCGCCCACCAGGACACCCAGTCCGGTCAACGTCCTTAAGCAACCTTGGCAGTTATCTCTGCACTCGCTCCGAGCGGCTCGGGACACTCGATGACCTCGAGGAGGCCATCACGCTCAGTCGTGATTCACTTCTTCTGTGCCCACCGGGGCACCCGCACCGGTCAGCGTCCTTAAACAACCTTGGCAGTTATCTCTCCACTCGCTACAAGCGGCTTGGGACACTCGATGACCTCGAGGAGGCCATCACGCTCGGTCGTGATTCACTTCTTCTGTGCCCACCGGGGCGACCGGACCGGTCAACGTCCTTAAACAACCTTGGCCTGTATCTCTCCACTCGCTACGAGCGGCTTGGGACACTCGATGACCTCGAGGAGGCCATCACGCTCGGTCATGATTCACTTCTTCTGCGCCCACCGGGGCACCCGGACCGGTCAATGTCCTTAAGCAACCTTGGCAGTCGTCTCTACACTCGCTACGAGCGGCTTGGGACACTCGATGACCTCGACGAGGCCATCACACTCGGTCGTGATTCACTTCTTCTGTGCCCACCGGGGCACCCGGACCGGTCAACGTCCTTAAACAACCTTGGCAGTTATCTCTCTACTCGCTACCAGCGGCTTGGGACACTCGATGACCTCGAGGAGGCCATCACGCTCGGTCGTGATTCACTTCTGCTGCGCCAACCGGGGCACCCGGACCGGTCAGCGTCCTTGAACAACCTTGGCATTTATCTCTCCACTCGCTACGAGCGGCTTGGGACACTTGATGACCTCGACGAGGCCATCATGCTGAGCAAGGAAGCACTAAGTCTCTGTCTTCCCGGGCACCCTCTTCGACCCCGTTCATTACATCATCTCGCTACAGCACTCCAGACTCGATATACAAAGCTGAAAATGGAAATGGATCAACAAGAGTTATTCAGCCTCTACATCCAGCTGGCAGACGTGCAGCAAACCACATCACCTGGGGACCTGTCTGCCGCTAGAGCATGGATCGCGGCGGCAGAGGGTTTTCAACACTCC
>JBBPNX010000962.1:0-12195 GCA_038091155.1 Harrya chromipes
ATCACCACAGGAACCTTCATCCGAGAGTCGTCCAGTCGGATATATTCACCATACGTTTTCGCCATCGCTCAGCTCATTGGGGAAGTTCCATATTCGATTCTCTGCGCGACCGTATACTGGGCTCTGATGGTATATCCCATCCACTTTGGACAAGGTGCTGCCGGTCTGAATGGAACGGGCTTCCAACTTTTGATCACCATCTTCATGGAGCTCTTTGGCGTTTCGATCGGTCAACTCATCGCGGCATTGTCACCATCCATTCAGATCGCTGTGCTATACAACCCGTTTGTCGGTATCGTCCTCGCCTTGTTCTGTGGCGTCACCATTCCATATCCGACGATGGCCAGCTTCTGGCGAGACTGGCTCTACCAGTTGGTACCGTACACGCGGGTGCTCTCAGCCATGTTATCGACGGAACTCCACGGCCTGGTTATTCGGTGTGCCTCCGACGAATTCAACGTCTTCACCCCGCCAGCAAACCAGACGTGTCAAGAGTGGGCAGGTGACTTTGTCAGCGCGTTTGGCGGGTATCTCGACAATCCGCTCGCGACGACCATGTGTCGTTACTGTGAATACGCGGTACGTCACGCTCGTCGGAATGTGTGTTCACTTGAATTGCTAATACGACGGTGGGACGAAAACAGGTCGGAGACGAATTCTTCACGCCGTTGAATATCTCGTACGACACGCGGTGGCGCGATGCGTTTATCTTGTTTTCGTACTTTATCTTCAATGTCATCGCTACGATCGGTGCGTGCCGCATTCTATCTTGTGGATCTTGCTGACGATTATGATCTGCTCGCAGTCGCATCGCGGTACCTGCGGTATGCCAAGCGGTGACAAGGATGGGTCCATGTTTCTTTTTCTTTTCTATCTTTTTCGCTGCACGAAACCTGACTAGACATCATGAAGCAATGGTTACGTTTAGATTTCTTACGAGCACCCAGTCACGCACGCATGTTGGACTATTGTTATATCATATGTGCCTATATAATATGATCAAGTACACGTGAAATGTAGAATGAAACATACCGAATACTCTCGAGTCATATGAACCAGGTCGCGCAGGGAGAGTCGTAGCAGCTGGGAGACTTGACGCCGATGAAGCGGTCTTCGAGGACGTCGCATCTCAATCCATCGTCCGATACTGAGTTTGCTCGCGAGTGCACTGAGCTCGAAGAAAACGTCGACGGCGGTGCTTGACCGGGGGTCACTCTAAACTCGATGGCGATGGGGTCGGTGCAGAGCGGGGCTTTTCGATAGATTGACATGATCATGATGCCTGCGAGTGCCTGCGGGAGTTGCATGGATTTCGTGACAGTGCTCACCAGGTATACAGACTCTCACTGAGGCCCTGCTCACCACTGAGACGATAATGATAAATCTTTGACATTTCTGTATTGTTATCCCGAGTCGGAACGGTGAAGAATCTGAAGATGTCTCCCGAACCCGAGAAATGGTTTATCAAGACACATCACGTGCAATGACGTGCGGCACTGTCGCTTTGTCAGCTGCTGACGGATGGATTCATGTGATCTACCTTGATGGAAGGTATATAAGACTGACCCGACCGATTCGTCCCAGAATCAAGTGCAAGCTCTAAACACATACGATCATGTCTGTCCAGAAAATCACATCCTTGTCCCAATTCCACGAAGTCGTACGTAACACTCCCTTCCTGACAGGACAAGATAACAACCCCGATCATCCACATAGATCGCCAGCGGCAAAGTTGTCTTCGTCGATTTCTACGCCGATTGGTGTGGCCCGTGCAGGATGATCTCCCCCCTCTTCGAGAAGCTCGCGGGGCAGAACGAGACTGTCGAGACTGTCGAGTTTTACAAGGTCAACATTGACGACGTTCCGGACATCGCGCAAGAGGTTGGAGTCCGATCTGTTAGTATTTTCATCTTCTACTTTCCCTGGACAATGGGTCGTTGATGTTTTACCTCTCCCCACTTCTCCGATAAGATCCCATTGTTCCACGCATACAAGAACAGCGAGAAGGTTGATGAAACCGTTGGCGCTAACCAGAGCGGTTTGACGGTATGTGCTTTCTTGTCCTGCCACGGCGTAGACTGCTAACCGATTCTTTATTTAGACCCTTATTCAGAAGGGGGTCTCATTGGTGTAGATCGCTTGTCGCGTCCCGAGGTTTAGTACCAGATGTTATCGTTATGTAGGTCACTGTATGAATAATATTAGAGATTGCTATCTTGTCATTAGTTATCCCGATGGCGTGCTTTGCAGTGCTCGAATACGGTCAAGACACAGAAAGTTACTCCATTCATTATGGGTGACCTTCAACTCAAAGTTCCTGCACATACTACTGCTAGTCAGTACGTGTTGCGTATACGGAAATCTGCTTCATGCCTTCCGCCTAGCCTAGCTCGGCCCGACCGGGTTGGAGACTTTAAGCCTGACTTTGCACATGATGCATCAGCCTCAGCCTCAGCCTTGCACTTCCGTTCCTCATGTCTTCCACAGCATATAGACCATGGCTTGTGGCAGTGCAGCATCGGAGCGTACAATTAATCAGATTGGGCCGAAGAAGTTGGACCCGAGCTAATATCTAGAAAAAAAAGTAACACAACCTTCGCTGCGACATCATGTCTGACGTCCCTATCAAATCAGTCACCTCCAGGGCACATTTGAAAGAAATCGTACTACGTGTAGCACCTCCGAGTCGTCGTTCTACGAGACGAGCGGCAATGTCGTTTTTGTTGATATCCTCGCCGACTGGTGTGGTCCGTGCAAAGTGATCTGGTCCACCTACCGAGATCTCGTGTTTCGTGCGTACAAGGACAATAAGAAGATGGATGGATTTTGTTGGTACTGACCCGAAGGCATTGTTGTTCTTGCTAGTTGCTGTGTGTTGACCGTGATTCCCGGCCAAGCACTCGTCCAGACTAGTCTCAAACAATTGTAGTCTCTCGATCTCTGTTGCCTCCAGGGTTTTGATGTCGCAGCTTTCCTTCAGGTTCGTGGTGTATGATTAACGGTTGTCCTGTCGAATCGATCGTCAGTTGTTATGATTCCGATGGGATGTGCAGCGTGTGCTTACTTGTGCTCATCTGAGAGTTTTCCAGAAACTTGTTGGTATCATGACGCTACAGGTTTAACAGACTCGTTCCGAACTTGGACACGTACTTCGTCAACGGTGCTGAGAACTGGTGTTGACAACATGAGGGGGTAAAGATGGATCTATACTGGAGACATCATTCTGATCACAAACAATACAACTTGAAACGATCACCCCCATTCCGTATATCGCAAGAATCCCCAAGGTAAATCAAGCAAGCTGCGACTGACGGTGGCACTCAGTGCTCAGCATGGTAAACCATATTGCGAGATGCTTGCGTGCGTTATATCATTAAAGTAGGCTGGACATGGACAATAGGTATAGAGGATAAACCCATGGAATTGAATTATGGTCGTCAAGTGTGAAAAAGAATGAACGTGTCCCTTGTCAGACCTGCCATCGTGCGACGTTCGCGATCAGCACACGTGGTTTTGTCAAATCGAGTGGAAAAACACGAACCAGACTGAGCTCAAGTGTCCAGACCCTTCTTGCCCACAACTTGACAGCCTGGGCCGATTCCCCAGGCTGTGCCAGATCGACCTCGACACCGTCCCACCAACATTTTCGCTGCACGACGAAAACGTGAGAAAAAGCTGATACATCGACGTGAGACCTACGGCAGGCTTTCTCCAAAACAGGAGTAGCTTTTGCGCTGTCGCCATTTGGTTATAGTCGATTGTGACAGGGCGTTCGCCGTTTGGTGCTGCTGGGTGGTGTACAATACCTGTTTTGAGGAGTACGAGTGCTATTGACGATATACAACACCGGGAGGGTTCCGTCGCACGGAAGCCCCATTCATCATCGCGATTGAACCCGCTGAAGCATGGGTCAGACCGCCACGAACAGCTGCGTCGCGTAATGTAAATCACCTCATGCACAACATATCAATGAGGTGCTGCTCAGCGATATTGTTCTCCTTGTGAACGTTGCGTTGCAAGGCGGTAAAGATATTTCGTTTCTCCATGATATTCAGTCCACATCGACGTTTCAGCTCGAGAAGAGCTGGGTTGGCAATGCCATGTTCGTCGGTGGCGGCGCTGCCACTCTTTGGCAGTATCGCAAAGTATTCGAGTTCCTCTCGAAGTACGATGATGGCTTGTTTGCTGAGAAGAGGGTTCTGAGAGGCTGAGGGACCAAAGTCGGACGGGGACCCGTCCAGTAGATGCTGCTGCGTAGCGAACAAGCCAGGAGAGCTGGCAGTGCCATAAAACGTGTCCGACGCATTTCGGAAGAAATCCAGGACATATGCAAAACATTGCGGATCAAACTGAGACAATTGACATCAGTGGGGAAGAGTTGGAACGTTGGAGTATGAGAATACCCACATCGACCGCGTAGACTTCCTCGTCCTCCTCATTGTCGCCACCGTCGGAAAAGGCAGCGCTTTGCCGGCTAAGGACGAGGCCATTTGGGAAGAGACACAAAAGGACGGATTCGGGGAGGTTCATGATGGTCTCTCTGTCGACTGAGAAACGCCTTCCACGGAGGTCGAGAAGGAGCCTCGTGAGCAACTGCGGCTGTAAATTGGACTGGATTGGGACCTGGTGCTGAGAGACCTGAGTTATGGGGGATGAGGATATTGAGACGGAGGCCATGGCGAATGTTGTGGAAAGGAGAGTCCGGTTGTGGAGGACGTTGTGTGCGTGCTCGGCTGGTTCGTCTCGCCCAAGCCTCGAGGCATGCGATGAGTTGTGTTTGGCCAAAACAAATAACGCCTGCTAAACGCGATAGACTTTGACTTGTGCGATCCACTTGCTAGTAAAAGTCCCGTACCCTACTTGTTGTCTCAAGTTCAACGGTCCACGTTCCAGCGGCACCGTAATACCCTGGATGAGTTGGGTAGCGGGCAATTATATTGCTCGCCAATCGTAAACCAAGGCATGTGCTCGTTCGTTCCTCAGTCGCCCTTGATTTTACATCACAACCAAACGTAGTAACTGCAACCCCCGCTAGCCAGCATTCTCGTATTTGATATTCCTTTGCGCTTGTCCTTGCGTAGTGCTCGCACCTTATTCGTCTGATAGCTTGACGCGCGGTCCTCAAAGAGGGCAAAGTTTCCCGGTTCTTGTCCCACCCAAGTATGCGGAATGTCGCCTCGAGTCTGGGTCACGCGTCCGTGGTCGACACGTTGCCACCCGCGGACACAACCTGATCCTTCCGTTGGAGACGACCAATGGCAATAACATCAAAGTACCTCGGGTCCAAGAGTTTTACACAGACTACCAATGGATCTGTAAGTCACATCTAAAGCATATGTCCGAAACCCTCATGAAATCCCAAAATTATCCATGAATAGCTACCACGGCACAGCGAGTCGCCGCCCGCAATCTCTAGCCCCTTGAATTTAACTGATCACATACTCAGGGTCTTATAAACGAGCCGCTAAATCACGACACGAGTCAGCTCGCACCCGTGATCTTCCAAGAATCTGCTTACGATGAGTTGCGCCTGATCCGCACCCACAAGTTCTCCGATTTGGACGCCCTTCACATACACTTTGAACGCGGGGAGCTGATCCCGTCGCATCGTTAATTCCCCTTTCATGATCCCGAGTCGTGGTCAGAAGACTTACATCTCGGACACCGAGTGCCTGGGGCACTTCCCGGACCTCCTCGACATCGAGTCGGTAAAAGTGTCCCTGGGGATTTTGCGCCGCCAGCTGGTCGTACAATTGTGTCGTTGACCGACATGTCGCACACCATTCGGCCCAGAATTCGATGATGACGGGTCGGGGGCCATTGACCTAGAATGGGCAAATTAATGTTGCCATCTCGTTTCTGGGGATAGGCAGCTCACCGCCGAGTCGAACTCGGCCATAGAAGTAATGTAAACGACGGGCATTTTTGGGTTAGGTTGTAGAGGTATGAGAGAACTCGAGAGAGAGGTTGGTTTTTTTTTTGCTGATCCTCTGTCGTTCAGTTCATGGACATTTTATACCCAGCCCGCTTGTCCAACGCAGTTGAGCATCGTGTCTTTCCAATATCTCCTCACATCCCATGATGATGAGTTGCTCCACTCACGAATCAGGTTGGATCCCAGATTCGAACAAGCAATATCATCGCTTTCGAACCGAGTTGCAGGAGAATGGGAGCGATAGCCAGGCGGAATGGGCGTGCCTTCCATTCCGACGTCTGTGGGACCATAGCAATGGATTGCATACACCTCCCATCGATCGATCGGACTACTGAGTACTATTCCCGTTCATGACTTGGTGACGTAATTTCGGGTTTTTATCAACACCAGGCTATCAACCCTCATGTCTCTCATGTCTCTCTAGATGGGATCGCTGAGGCGCGAGATCTGCTGCAAAATCGGTGCAAACTCTCAGCGTCCCCAGACGAGAGTCACATTTTTGTGCTAACCTGTAGCCAGGACATGAGCTCTGCGTGGTCGACCGTCGCTGTTGATACTCAAATTTCACAGCATGCGGTCGTTTCAAGCTGACATGGGGTGACACGAATGTGTTTGATTCCTCTCCGCTGCACGGCGGGCTGGATATCATGCACGAAACACGAATAAGGAAGCGTTGCCGCCATAATGAGTTCGACCTGCCACGTTTGGGCCAGGTTGATCTCGTTTGATGGTCTTGGCGACGGCTTGTCACTTGACCAAGGGATGATACAAAAGATGAACCTTGCAGTCGTGATCGTATTTGGGATATCGCGCGTGCCTCCCATGGCAATGCGACACCCAAACGGAGAAGGATCGCGCCTCAAGGCCTCATGCCCGATGGTCTCTTCGTTTGCCGGGTTTGGCACTTGGAGTGGTTGTGTGTGCCTGTGGTTTGTCTTCCTGGCTGTGCGATGACGTCTCGCGCATTTTTATCCTGTTTCCACTACCAACTGCCCTCGCGCAGGTTGGCAAAGAACCGCCCGTTTCCCATTTCCCATTCGCCTGCTATTCTCATCTCCACTTCTTTTACTTAGTGCGGGTGTGGTCTAGATCGTCAGCACTGCAAAGCCGTTGTATACTCAAATTCAGTGATGGCTATGGAAAAGAAGCCTGTGCTGAATTATGGTTTTCGCGCGTCCGTCTTCGATCTGCGGAGTGTGATCAAAGCCGTAAGCTGAGCATATCAGATCAATTGGGGAATTCCTCACATGGTGGATCAGATCCCCACAAGGCGCATCGACATGGTCAGATGATGGTGGCACCGCGTCGTGTGGTGGCAATGCGCAAATATGATTTTCAAACATGGCTCTGGGCAGGACTCGTTTGTGTAAAAATGCCACGGAAGCTTTCATCCTCGGAAATTGACCAAGTTGAAATCGGTTTTGCGACTGTCCGTCGTCCCAATTGGATGGCGACTGTCTCCCTTTCTAGCTGAGTCCGGCGACTTCTTTTTTTCGTTGGGTTTGATTTTTTGAATCAGATAATCTGGAGCATGCAGTGGACGTGCTATGCTTTCTTATTTTCCTAGATCGAGGATCCCCGCGGATGATTGGACATGCCAATGGGAATTTGTGAGACGGATGGCCGCAGCGCGTGTCCAATCCCGTTTAGTCGGAGATGCGCGTTTTCATTCTCGCTCATCTTCCACCACGGGTCCGTCCTGTCATGTGCACCTCGAAATTGCAGCCCAACATGCCTTTCGGTCTAATCTCGTCTGTGCCGGTGTATTCCGAGTCCCCCTTGTGGCAGGCGGAAGCGTGCCGCTTCGCGAGTTCTCCCGCGTCTATGATCACTCCGAAATGAACAAGCGGCTCCACGCGATGATATATCCATATCGCGTCAGAAAACGAAGAGCAATTAATGATGATTTGTAGCAAATATAGATAGGACCATGGTGGAAACCATGGGCGCCTTTTGCTTATCGAGAGGTGTGAACGTGTACGAGGACCCTGCTTTTTTTTCCTGCTTCCTATTTCTTTTTCATTCACTTTGCTCTCGAAAGGGAGCGCTATTTGACTGACGTGGAGGCATAACGGGTGCGGACTTGAAATGCAAGGATGGCATCAGAGATGGTTGCCTTGGTCATGTATCGTGGATCCAGATCGTGTCGGCGAGGCTGCGAATGTGCCAGGGGAAGACACCCACAAGAGAGAGGGAAAAAATAGGAGACCTATCGACTCCCTGGCCTGGCGTAGCTGTGCACACTACTTTGCGACAACGTGTTGGTCGCGATGCTTCGTCTCCATTCTCTTGCGTTTATCCTGTCCATTGGGATGTAGGCTGTAGCCACACAGGGCGTTTTCCTCCAGGTCTCCACCTCGGAGGTTTGGCGAGGCACTGTCAGGTCCTAACTTCCAAGTGGTTGAGGATGCGTTCGTAATTACGTACCAGTACGGTCCGAGGCTTCATATGAGCAACAAAAATGAAATTGCAACGGGACCCTCTTCTCGACGCCCGAACAATGCAATAAATTCCAAACACCGGTTCATTCGAGTCCACTATTATTCCACCGAAATGAGGGGCGAAAGTTGGTGACAGGACTCGGTATGGCAAACACGGACATGAAGGAAATTTGAACATGAAGCATGGGGCGTACAGCGTCTCATTGCAGATTGACATGAAACGGAGTGATATCACAGACTGACCTGGTGCCTTCTTGTCCAGACGCTGCGTGGAGAGTCGCGCTGAAATTCGTGCCAAGACAGGGGGGAAACGTTGTGCGGTAGAAACGCCGACGCATGGCAGACGCGTGCTGTGCCATGGGGCGCGCGTGTGGTACCCTCTCCCACTGATGATGTCATGGCGCCATCATGGGGAAAGAATGGAACTTGACAGGCTTTGAGCTCCCTTTTGATTGTCTCGGAGGGCTGATGGTGCATTTTCTTGATCGCGACACAAGCTTGGGGGAGTGCGGGGGTACGGTCGGATGATGTGTGTGGCTGCCTCGTACCCTCATACGAGGTACGGTAACTAGAAATGCAAGTGCCCTTGGGCCCTTTGAAAAGGGTGTGGCGAGTGCGATGTCATGTTTCGTTCCGTCGAACGTGCCAGAGTGGCGAGTGGTAGAACTTCCTCTTTCACTTTTCATTGCCCTTGCCTTGACGAGATCCGAGACGGGTCCGGAACCCCCAGGCCACGTTGACGTGGCATTCACGTCATACTCGGTGCTCCAGAGGGTCAGCGTCGATCGTTTGCCACTGGGCGTATTCAATTGAGGTCATCTTCTCGAATAGTCAAGAAGCTGGGTTACCCGACTGACTCCTCGCAAATGTCCTCCACCCGATCTGGGCGCGCGTCGAGCACTTGGTCGACGTACGTCATGGAGAGAAACGAAGCTTCATTTTGTGAGGCCGTCAGGTACGAATGTCGGTAGCAGTCGCACATGCACTATCTATGTGCTTGGTGGAAAGTTATGAGTGACCACATGCTATCCTTTCCTCGGAGAAATAAACTGGGACGCACCGATGAGTCCGGTGATGTGGACCGAGCGCCTTGCTTGGCTTCATACCGTTCTGAGGGGTGTCGATGCCGAGGTATGTGTTTATGCCGCCGAGTACCTCGCTGCCCAGGCTTGTACAGTCACGACGGCCAAACGGGAGAATCAGATTTCTGGCCGTAAGCGGGGATGGGGATGTGTGTTTTCAGAAAGAGGCTATGTAAAATCACCATATGTTCCGAAGGAGGCGCACAGTAAAATTGGCACAACCAATGGCTGCCCTTTAGGATGCCAAGACGCGGGCAGAACGGGCAGTCCCTGGGACGGATGGGTGCAATACAATGTCACATCTGAAAAATGCCTGTACATCCATTGGCGTCAGAGTGTTGCAAAGAAACAGACCTATGGATAGTTGGATAGATTGGCGCGTCCGAGGCACATAAACACAAAAATAACTACACCTATTCCCAAGTCACGGCCGTTCAAGATAGTGACCGAACCCAACGTTTGTCGTGGTGAGGTTGGCACAACAAGAATATGGGTTGCACGTTGCCACCGCATGGCTGGCGAACCTCGTCCTTGGGTTACTTTTCACTGCGTTGGATATAATCCAAGTAGACCGATGTAGATTAGAGAAGGATTACAGTTGAATAAGATGATTTTTTGCTCTTTTTGTGGATGGGCGGGGATGGGGATGGGCGGATGACCAAGGGCCGTGTTGATTCCCATCCGGGCATCTCGAGTGCCATCAGCCAGCTGCACCACTTTCACACCTTCCCCGTTCTCAGCCTCTCACCTCGCCGCTCTTTTCTTCAAGTTCTTCCTCCAGATCCAGTCCATCCAGTGACTGGGTCCTTTACCGCCCCGCTCGACTTCCGCCCACAATGAGTTACCCACAACAACATCAACAACAGCAGCGTCTTTCGCGCGTTAACCGTCCACAACCTCCCTCTTACCCAGTTCAACAGCCATACCCGCAGCAGACGTCGCCACCACCCACGTCTCCTGGTATATATTATGGTCAACCTCCCATCAATCCGCGCGCTACTCCACCCAACATCACGTTTCAGAACACTGAACGTGGTGACAGGCAGGGCACTCTTGACGGCCCTCGTCAACGAACAATGCCCTCAGCTTATCAAAACCACTTTTCTCCACCACATCCAGACGAAGAGACCGGTGAATTTTTGGAGCAAGGCAGGGTAACCAGAAAGAAGAGTCTCGTAAGACCCGACCGAGAAAAGATCGAACCTGGCCATCGACAGTGGCATTATCGAAATCATGTTGAAAATGCCGACGATGGCACAGTAGGCGTTCAGCCTTCCAGTATGTCGTTATCTCTCGGCGGAAAAATGGACTTTGAGTACTTAATATGTGCCTTTTAATCTAGCTACTGGTAACTATCCACAGAAGCTTCGTCGCGGCAAATCATTGCTTGCGAGAGAGGAAGACATGCAAGAATCCGGTCTTGCACTCTTCAAACGTGGGGCAACGTTGCGCCGAAAACGTCCTCAGTCCGCTCTATCCACTGCACCATTGACGGCATCAGATGTCAAGTCCCGAAAGTGTCTTGATAGCATCGGTCCCGGTCCAAAGGATTGTTGGTTTATATATTGCTATCTCATCACCTGCTGGATCCCTCCCTTTTTTCTCAAGTTGTGCGGTACGTCAGGTCATCCTTTTGGCTGTGCCACAGGGTCTCACCGACGTCATCAGGCATGCGAACACCAGATCAACAACGTGCCTGGAGGGAGAAAATGGGTTTACTGGCCATCATCCTTACCGAAATGGCTGGCGTCGGGTTCATCACGTTTGGATTCACAGAAACAGTCTGTGGAACGCCTGCCAATCGATTTCACGAGGGTCAGATCAGCAACAGCTCGGTCATCATCCACGGGCACAACTACGACTTTTCAAACTTCAAGCACCCTGCCACCGGAGAGTTCAATGGTAGTACGAATCCATTGATCACCGGTGGATGGAAGCTTGCGTCAAATGACGCCAGCTTTTTGTTCCAGAATGTCAACGAAAACTGCTTGGGTATCATCACCCGGGCTAGTGGATCGCCCATTAATGGGACTGGAGAGAATTTGGATTGGTACTTCCCCTGCAACGTCTACGATCCACAGTCCAGTTCAGTCAACGCGACTGGCTATGGAAGCAGTACCAATTGCCATGTGTCCTCTACGGCAAGGCAGCAGCTCGGCGCTATGGTACCTCTAGGACAGGTCTATTACACGTGGGATGACGTTTCTGCCGGCAATCGTAACTTGGCAGTGCTGGAAGGGTAAGATTGCATTGTTCCGTTCGTCCGCTCACCAATTTGACCACCTGGTTTAGCAACGTGCTCGACCTTGATTTACTTAATTGGCTCAGCACTTCCTATGTCCAGTATCCGTCGCTTTTCGACGAGATGAAGACAGCAAGTGGCGTTTACAACGGCAAAGATATCACCATGGCGCTTATGCGTGCTGGCGACATCAAGCTCGGTCAATGTCTCATGGACATTGTCACCGTCGGTTTTATCGACACCGATAGCATCGGTTGCGTTGCCTCCGAGGTCGTTCTATACCTGTCTCTCATTTTCATCGTTGGTGTCGTTGTCATTCGCTTCGCTATGGCCGTCCTGTTCTATTGGTTCTTCTCTTGGAAACTCGGCAACTTCCCTCGGGAGACCTACCAGCAACGGTTGCAACGTTTCGAGGAGATCGAAGCCTGGACCGAGAATATCTATCGCCCTGCACCTAGCCAATACAGACCCAATGTCCTCAAAGGCGGTCTACGT
>JBBPNX010000963.1:0-12187 GCA_038091155.1 Harrya chromipes
ACGATCGCGATTCACCCACGTGCTACTTCGACGTGCTTCCTGTTCCCATCCACCACACAAGTGCGGGGTTTACATCGTCTTCCGCCGAGTACTACGTTCAGTCGTTCGCCTGGAGATAGTTCTGAACGGATTCGTGAGATGTGGGAAAGGGAGAAGATTATGTTAACCTGTGAGTGGAAGAAGGGATGGCGGGAAGCTAGGGGAAGCAGGAGGGGGAAAGCCAGAGCTGGGAGTGAAGTTGGTGGCGGGTATTAAGGAGGAAGGATTTGACTCAGCGTCCGCACGAACCTACAATATGTGTGTCACACAGTACATATTGATACCTCCGTGACTCATTCGGAAATGAAATCGCTGGTGAAGCAAGTATTTTGCCATTGCCAAGGGAACTTTAGGCACTCAATGCATTTCTTGCAAGGGGGATATGATGTGAACATGGATTGTTACTACCTTGAGTGTGACACTGAGCATGCCAGTGCACCTTCTCTCCCACCTCTTCTTCCATTTTCCATGTGGTTGTTTGCGAAATTGATTACAACATGTATAGGCACCTTTGAACCCCTGAAACACATTGCTAAGTGTTTTGCAAGTCTCATCACCAGTAAATTCCCTGAGCTTGAAGACAAGGTGGACCTTTGGGAGTGTGTGCTTGAGACTGCCCAGATCATTGCAAGTGAGACTATCAAGACAGTGAGACCACAGAATGTGAGTGAAAGTGATTCCATTATCATATAAATTTTTGTGAGCCTCTCAAACATAGTGAAGAGTCCATATACCAATGATGGTAAAAGATTGCAAACAACTCAATTCATCCAGAGAAAAAGGTGCCTACTGGATCTTTCTGCATTATACATAGCAGTTCAAGGATTTCATGTACTTCCTAACTTCATGTTCACTGCCAAGAAAATGAAGAGGAAGAAGATTGTAGCAAAGCTTCCACAGATTGCAAAAATATTTCTGAACATTGGCAACATTCCACAAGACTCTGAGTCCAGGTGCAAGTGTTCTGTAACATGTCATCTGCCAGTGAGCATGAACAAGTTGCCAATATTGTCAGTACATACCAAACAGCATGTACTGCCAGATCCATTGGGTGATGAGACAGCAAGCATTAGCTCCCATCCACCGATACAGCACACCAAGAGAGAGGGGCACAGGTTGAGTGCAGGCTTCCTCAATTACACCAGAGATCAGCAACAAGGCAGCACATAGATTTACAAGTGCATAGCTGAGTCCTGCAGCTGCCATGATGGATGGGCAGAGATACCAGAAAAAGTTGAACAAGCTGGAGTCAAAGATGAACATATGATGGAAGTTATTCAGGGTGTAAAGTGCAGAGAGGGTTGTGTGATATTGGAGGTAGGCATTGAGAAGCATGATGAGCCCTCGCAAAACCCTGATGATGGATTCAGACATTGTGGGATGATGGGATGTGTGCAAGATAGGGGCTCTGCTCCCTTTACCTGATTGAAATGTGACACTAAGGCAGTCACAATCACACATCAGAGTTTCAGCAGAAACCTTGTTTACAAGTCATAACATATACAAACAGATGAGTATTGATTTGAAGTAACATTTTTCCATGATTTCGGCTCACACAGCCACAATTGTCCCGACCTACAACAAGTACACAAAGGTACGAGCCCATATCACCCTTTCCTTACGCTTGACACTCTCCACTAAACTCAGCAAACTACGACCATTCTGCTGGGTGGGACTTCGAGAGCACACAGGGTCACGAGCGTGGCGATTGTCCTTTTGGCGTTTCAAACGTTTGTTTAGAAGCACCGTCATGCTCTTCGTCTGTTTGAAACTGGGATGGTAGTGTATAACGACGGTTAGTGCAAGTACTGGTACCGCAAGAGGGAAGAAATGACACACTGTGGATTGGTAGGGTCGATCACAAACTGGTGGTCCTCGTGAATCGCAGCGAAACGATCGTCTTTGATGTCGATCATAAAATCGTCCTGTGTCACGGTTCTTGGACTTGCGTCTAGATTTTTTATTCGCCTGTTTCTCGGCTTTGAGCACCGCTGAGACCCCTCTTTTTCTCCTCTTTGACTTTCCTCTGATACCTCTCTAACGTATTTTCATCCTCAGGGTTCTTCGTCTCGCTGAGACCTGGCATGAAAGTAACTTCCATGTCAACATCGCTGTCTTCCGCTTCCCCTTTACTCATCGTATGCCCCCTGCTTCCTTTATTATCGAATGCGTTACTCCATCCCTCTGGCAGCTCATCTTCGTCGCCGCCAAGGAGGAGCATCCGGAGTTTGTCTCGTTCCGCCTTCTTCGATGCCCTGCACGAGTCCCTCGTTTTACCCCCTCCAATCTTCGATTCTCTTGCCTCGTCTTCGGAACCGTCCTCAGATGAGGACGAAGAGGCAATATATGCGCGAAAATCGGCTTCGTCGATCTCCTTTTTCGTCAGCGGGCGACGCAGGATGTGGTTCCGTTCCGGGTCGTCTTCATCCCAAGTGAGCTTTACTTTTGAGTGACGAAGGAAGGGCCTAGCGTCGCGTCAGCTTCATGAATGAAAGGCGGTGGCATCACGGATACGCACGTCGGTAACGAATTCGACCGCCCTATAAGGCCCATCTGGGGGTTGTGTAACCTCATCTCTGCGTATCGTGCAGCTCGAGTGAGCGACCGAATGAACTTGAAAAGGCAAATACCAACATACCTGGGCACGTCGTCGAAAGTCAGGTCATCTGGGACAAGGCTGAGGTCGAAAACGTTGGCGGATCGTTCCAGCTCGGTCCCTTCGAGTTCGTTATACACGTAGGCAGCGGTCTCCACCGTGTCACACTCAACGATAGCGTAATAGTAACTGTGCATAACGTCCGTCAATTGCTCTGCTCACTGAAAAACAAAGGGGGAAGACGTACCGCAAACGCTGTAGTTGATACTTTCTCAAGGCATCTTCATCGTAGTCCTCTTCGGTGCCTGTCTCAAAGATCGTCTTCTCGTTGATCTCCTCGTCCCTCTTTTTCTTCTTGAAAACAACCGTGGGTGGACCTTCCTTCTCCTCCCTAGCCATCCGCTGTTTTCCGAATTCGCTTGGATAAACACGAACGCTTAGTATCCTACCCTTGCTTGCTGAGGGCGTCAATTTATCGGTATGCGAAGCAGAGGTGGATGCAAGAGGTGCGGCGGGAGATAGGAGCGACGAAAAAATCTTGTACAAATGGACAGCACGAACATGGTCCCAGTCGAGGTTGACCACTGCCAACCTCCTCGTCTGTTTAACGTCCGCAGCTTGTTCTCGCTCCGGGACAGCCTTGGCGTACTCGGCGATTTGCGCATTAAGGGTAGCGATCGTGTTCTCATCAAGATCGACCTCTAAGTCTTTGTCCTCGTCCAAGTTGGGTTCGGCGCCGAGGGAAACAAAGCCCCCTTCGTCGCTCTCGCTCTCGCTAGCGTTTTCCAAGGGTGGAGGGCAGGGTAGTACTAGGCCTCCGTCTTCCTCTTCTTCGTCGGACGACTCCATGAGAACGGCACCGCGCGCGTAGTCGATGACAGTCGGCACTTCCGCCTCGTCATCGTCCGCTTCCAGCCTGTAAAACCGTCGCAAAACGTCCTTTTCCTGCGTCTCCGACACCGTTCGCCCATATTTGTCGACTCTCGCTATTGTTGGCACACACGAAGTGGGTGGTGGTTGGCTGTTAACGAAGGAGACGACAGAGGAATGCACGCACCAGCTTGTTTCCTACTCTTCTCCTTGTTAGCCCGTTTCTCGTCTCCCAGGAGATTTTTGAAACGATCGTCGAGGACGACCTTGGTCTGGTTTTTTTTAGGGCGGCGGAACCGAGGATTGGTTTTCAGACTGGCGAAACGAAGGTCTGACATGATTTTACGGTGGCGGTGCGTAAACCGCGTAAATCGACAACTGAAGTAGTCGTTTTACTGCTATTTTCTAATAGTGGTAGTATAACGCGTATTCTACATTTCTGAACAGTAGTACATACTTGTCCAATGCAGTGGAAACATGTAAAAGCACGTCAATTCCAGTCGGCTTTTGCGCCACTCAGGCTACGGAAGAATTCAGCGTAGGCATGATCGACGTCAAAAAGAAGCTGCCAAACATCACTGGATAAGAGTAAGCGGTAAGTACGGATTGTCACAGACCTGTCTTGACTGCTCCTCTGTGATCTCCTCCGAGGCTTTCATACCATTAAGCGTGATCAACCTGCGACACTGTCAAGGAATGAACCCGAACACGACAGGCATAGCTTACCAGCTAACCATCCGACTTCTACCCTCCCAATCCTTGCTGCCTTTGAATCTAGCATAGCCGGTGACGAGCTCTTGCAAAATGGGATGAAGCTGGTCTTTAGCACGGAGACGCAGCTTCAAAGCGTCCATGAAAGTGATGAAGTTCTGCGCAAAAGTGTTGTCTACGCCTTGCCAGATGCACTGCCGAGCGTACACACCTGAGTAGTCTCGGCGATCCACTTGCCAGTCTCCGGACCCGCTTCGCTCGAGTGCTCTACCGTCGCAGGTACACCGACTTGAATGCGATGTAGTGCAGCTGGTGCGTCCATCTGAATGATGCTGTGTAGGAGGTAGATCACAAAATCTGAGGTCACCCACGCGATAACGAGTCATGAACTGCTCGATGGAGGGGACGGAATCCTTGACGAGCTTGAGCATCGTCATGTACTGGGATAGCAACCTCGTACATGCTGGTGAGTATCTGTTTCGCAAACGCGGATCTCAACTGTCTACGTCAGAGATAAGGAAGGCAACGTACTCGACAGCTGTGAGTGCATCGCGGACATATGCTCGCTCGAGGTAGTCGAGGGCAACTATGATTCCAAACAATGTAGCCAGAAGAGAATATTTCTCCCGTTCTGCATTCGTAGCGTATAACCGAACTTCTTCATCGAGGGACAGGGGTCCCGACATGATGATGGTTTTGGTAAGACGTGTTTAGAATTATTTATCGAGCTCTCCTTATAACGTCCACTGGCACAATGTCTGAACATTCGTTCACGAAACGGCTCCACGTTTCTGGCCGCCGATTTCCAGCGTAACGAAACCGAATCCCCGAGCGCATCGCGCACACCGAAATCGCCTTGACCGTTCCAAACGAAGACTCGCGATGCGCTCGAGGATTCGGCTTCGTTACGCTGGAAATCGGCACAAAAGAGTTGGCAAAGTGTCCCGTTTTCGGTTCTCGTCCTTTTTTCGGATTTACTAGAACAGTGACAGGTTTCTTACACCTCTGATACAGGTTTGAACGTGCTCAGCGGACCAACGTGGAAAGGTGCTAAACTTGGCATCGGTGAAGCCAAACCCGACCTCAGCGAACGGTGACTGCGTTTCTTTGATTCGCCCTGCACATGCTCAGTTTTCTTGGGTACGTTGGATTAGCGCAAACGAATTCCCAGCCACTGCGACCTGTTCGACCGAAGCGAACGCGTATTCGTGATTACGATCATGGACATGCTTCATCCACTCCGCCGTCCCACTCTCTGCCGTTGCTGCCGCATCTACTCCGAGATGGCTCGAGACTCCGTCGGGACACGTAGTTCATCCGATGCGAATGAGGCCTGAGGCGCCCTTGGAGCCGATGTGTAACGATCTTATCGCTTTCATGACCAAAAATATCAACGGTAAGGCGAAGAAGAAGCAACCGCTAGTACGAGCTCGTCGACGACTCATAGGCTCCGCAAAGTGGGATTCGGTTTGCCTCAAAGGCGTGTTTCTGGACTCTGGCCGTTTCTTTACCTGAATCTGCTAGTCCGGGGAACGGCGACACTGGATGAAGAGGATACAGAAGATGATATTTTTGGCCGTAGCGCACGAACGAGATGTAGCCATGGCAGACATTCATCCGCTGGTTGGTATCCAGACGTCAGCGGAAACGACAGAGCTTCTCCTCCGACGGGACCTCGATCGCCCCGAGAAAAGACGGTTTTTTGAATGTCTTAGCCCTTTTTGAATAGCCTTCAAAACTGTGATTGATGCATTCGGGCACTCAAAATTCTGTCGAGTTATTATACGATGAGACGTCCTATGCAGTGTATCCTATGCAAACAATTCCGTATCTGTATCCTTGTATAAAATTGGACATCGCTTGGTTCTACTGGGTAGCCACCAGATGAACGCTGTGATCAGGTTCCAGCCCGCTGATACTATCACTCCACGTCTCCCAAATCATGTATCTCCGCGTCCCGGGTGTTATTCGCGTGGTTTTCCCTCCCAGTGCGCAACGGTGAAGACACGTGTCCCGACCCAAGACCACCCTCCGCTCGCTCAGCCACACCCCGTGGCAGCGCAGGCGATCGTGATCTGCCCAACCCAACACCAAAGCCAACAACCGAAGACGACCGTAACCCGCCTACAGCATACATCGTCGATAACGTCCTCGGGCGCGTCGCACTTCCCAGACCAGGATGTGGATACGTCGGGTGAGAGGGCATCGGCATCGGTATGCGCAGGTTCAATCCAGCCAAAGGCCCGCCGTCGAGGGTCTCCTGTGTCAACGCATCCCCGTGGAGTTGTTTGAGCGACGCGGCGTGGCGTAGGCGAGGTGATGTCATCACCGCGCCAAACGTTTGCACTGGCGCCAGCGAGCGCGACGACGTCGGAGTCGTCCCTAGCAAACCCGCCGTCCAGGCCGTCCACCCAGGCCCACCGCCCTTGGTGTCCTCGTCGCCGTCAATAGGCCCTTCCCTTCCCTCCCCTATTTCGTCCTCGGACATCGCTAGCCCATGCACAGCCCGCTTCACCACCGCAACGTCGTTCTGCACGTCCTCCAGCTTCTTCCCAAACTTGTCCATCGCCATCGCCACGCCTTCTTCCGTCTCGTCTACAAACGCCCACGCCCTCGCCTCCACCTCGGCGCGTTCGTCCGCGTCGACGAGCGACGCGGGCACGGAGAGCACCGTCTCGAAGCCACGCACGGTGAGCTCTTCGTCCGCCACACAGATCTCCAGCTCCACGCGCGCGTCCTCTGCGTAGTCGTCGATTCGCGTGAGGGCCGTCTCGAGGTACTGGCGGAACTTGGTTTGGGTGTGCGAGGAGGGTGATGACGAGGCCAGGGTGCGCTTAAGCTCTTTGAGCGCAACGGAACAATCGCGAAAGGCGCGTTGGAGGGTATCGTAGCGATGTCGTGTACTCCCGAGCTCAGAAAGCAACGTAGAAAGGATATTGGGTGGGGAAGGTGGGTCTGATAGAACGTGAGATGCTGCGGGCACCTTAGTGGATACTAATGTCGAAGGTGTAGGTACATCCTCCTCAGCAAGGACCTCTGCATTCTGGTACACTTCGAGAAGGGACGAGGTGGATGCATGGATCGGCGCCCCGTCAGCCGTCAGAGACTCCTCTGTACGGGAGGGGTGGAGATCCTGCCGTAAATCTAACATGGAGACCGCTGGCGAAATGGGTGGGAGAACCTTGGGCTCCTCGTCGACGAGGAGCGTAGTTGAGGTTGAGATACTATCTTGAACTGACGGCGAGGACAAGGAACGCATCTCCCCCTCTTCCCCGATCGAAGGAGCGGCAGGTACAGAAGTGACGAAAGGATCATCGACAGGTTCTCCTAGGCCGCCGGTCATCAAAATAGGCGAGTCCACACCTTGGAAGGAAGATGCACCAACGGATGGATCTTCATGCTCGGGCTTTGCATTGCCATTTGGTGTGAGTAATACGTGATCTGGATTACCTTCGGGGAGTGCAGGTGATGGGGTGCCTTCCACGTGTCCATTCGGGTGGTCGAAAGCGCATTGTCGGACTACTTCTATGCGCTTCTGCATTTCATTTTGGAGTTCGGTCCTTAGCGCGTCTACAGCCTCTCTTGACAGCATCATTCTTGCCAGCGAGGCCGACGTGCGAGTTGCGTCGGTAAATTGTACATCGTCATCTAGTGTAGATAAAAGGGACTCTGCGTCACTGACCACGCGATGGAATGCCTGCTGGACGACATCTTCCAATGAAGCACGGGGATCCGAGTTGTAACACCGCACATACAACTCCCTTGCCCTGTGGGTCCAACGCCTCAGGAGTTCTGCGATGCCTTCTTCTCTGGAAAGCAAAGCAAGTCGCAGAGAGATTTCTCTGCGTCTTCCGTATGATTCGCGCGCGAGATCTTCGCACAGTTCGTCGAGGGCATCTTGTAGGCGCATGGTGAGTGCACGCTCGGATGCCAGTTGGGATTCTATTATGGACAGTTGGAGTTCAAACGTGGAAATCGTCGAGGCATGTCGTGTCCTGAGTGTTGTGATCTGCTCCTGTAGAGCATTGGTAGATGCTTGCGAGAATTTCCTGGAGATACATGAGCAGACGTGAGGATGTGATTCCGAGGAACGAACATGTAACGAGCAACCATTTTGGCTGCGGTCTGGTCCTCAAGGTTGAGTTTATCGAGGTCTGTCTTGGCTTGCGAAAGTAACGTGCGGTCATGGGAGGCAGTGAGGCGTTCTGCATCCAAGGCCATCTGGAGGTTTGATACCTTGGCGTTGAGTTCTGTAATGGTGTCGTGAAGCTGCTCTGATTCTGTGGAGAACGCTGTTAGCATTCCGTGAAGGGTGGACTTGCCGTCCTGGAGGTTGTTGACGAGGGTAACTGTTGAAGCGGATCCGTTCGTGATGGAAGGGGTATGATTGAGGGACTTGCGACCCTCGAGGTTGCGGACAAGATCTGCGTACTCTTGTACGACGAGGTCGACCATCTTGCGCTCTTCGTCTGAGGCGCGGGCCATGAGTTCGAGCTCACGTTCGCGTGCTTTCGAGGCCTCTTCACGTGCACGCATCCGGGCGACAAGCTCGAACGCGCCATCCGCGGCATGTCTTGCCATGGCGAGTTCGCTGCGTGCATCCGTCAGCTCCGATGTGCGCTGGAAGAGGGTATTCTCTGTGAGCGTAATCTTCTCGGAGACGCGCCGGAGGGAAAGGGAGAGTTCCTGCACCTGCGCTACGGCAGGATGGGGTGGTATGTGCGGGTGTGTACGGAGGGTCTCAAGCTCGTGCGCGAGACGGGCGTTCTCCTGCTCGAGCGCGGCTGCGTGCTCATGGAGACGCGATGACTCAAGCGAGTGACGTTGCAAGGTGATAGCGACCGTGTGGGCCTCATGCTAGTTGCAAGCTCTAGGAGTGAGTCGTTCACAGAGACAAACACATACCTGATAGCGAGCCGCAGTGTTACGGAGACTGGTGAGCTCGGCGAGGAAGGGGTGGTCGCCGTCGTCCATCGCGGTGAGGAGGATAAGGTTAGGGTTATACCAAACAGTAGTAAATAGTGAAAGTAGTACCTTTGTACACTGCACTGTAAAATTTGATTGATCGTGTGCTGTTGTGCTCGCTGTTCTCCTCGTCGAGCAGCACCCTTTCCACGTCGTTCCACACAGCGACCACAATGGCTGCACAACAGCCTTCCTATGCACACCCCGGTCCTTCCTATTACCCACCGCCCCCGCCTTTTTCCTACGGACCCACCCATGCTCCGTACCAGTACCAGTACCCCATCCCGCCCATGAACGGCCATCCCCATCCCCCATCGTCCCCGCGCGCGAATGTTCACGGCAACGGCTATGCCCCATCGCGTGCAGGTTCCAGTTACCAGAACTACCAGCACCATCACCAGCACCATCACCAGCATTACTCCTACCCACAACACTCACCGCACTCCCCAGGTCCATATCCGCCCTCTCACCAGCACGGCAAGTACCCAGTCACGTACTCTCCCAACTACGCTCTTCACCCATCCAGTCCCTATCACTCCGCCTGGCAGCCCCAGCAACCCTTGTCTCCCCTTCCCAAACAGCTTTCCATGCTCCCACCGCTTTCTCCGCATTACCCTGACCCTCTCCGCGATCACACACCCACGCCTGACTCAGATCCAACTCATCACCCACTCGAACCTCCTTCTCCCCGTGTCGCGTCTCCCTCTGCCCATTCCGTCCCGTCTTCCCCTTCCTCGTCTACTGCGTCGTCCACGATGCCCATGGCGACAAGCACGTTCCCAGAATATGTCATCTGGTCACGCCGTCCCTCAAATCCCTCTGTCGCGCCTGGCATTATCATCTCCCCCCGCGCTCGTCCTCCAGATGACGTCATTCAGAAAGCACTCGTACTACCCTTTCCTCCTCCTACCCCGCCCCCAGCCGAGGTCATCCCCGACCGCATGTCGACGCCTACTCCGGATCACGTAGACGCCCCCTCTGCCGACACCGAAACGACCCCTGCAACATCATCCGCACCAGATACCTCGATCCCTGCATCTCCTGTTTCCTCGAATACCTCCTTCTCTGCCACTGACTCCCCTGCAGAAATAAAATCCGTTGAACCCCCACAGCCGGACCGTGTCACCACACCTCAGCCAGACGTTGCTGTGGAGTCGATTCCCGCTGCTCCCGTTGAGCCTGCAGAGCTCCCTGCCACGCCTGCTCCTGCCAAACCAGTGGGTCCAAAACCATCATGGGCATCCCTTCTTCGCAAAGATGCCGCGTCCCCCTCAAAACCCAATTCCCTCCCGACCTCCTCCGTCGTCGGTTTCTCTATCCCAGCATCCGCTCTTTCTCAGTCCTCCACCGCGCCTGTCGTTCTCCCGAGCAAAAAACCCGAGCTGCAGTCCCTCTTAACGTCTGGTCCATCCACCCAACCCTCCATGAAAATCCAACCTCGCGGCCTTGTCAATACTGGAAACATGTGTTTTGCAAATGCGGTCCTTCAGGTGCTCATTTATTCCCCACCGTTTTGGCGGTTGTTCCACGAGCTGGGCAAGTTCCTCGACATCCCAGCCGATGGTAACATCTCCGACAGCAAGACGCCCCTCGTCGATGCGACAGTCAGGTTCCTCAAAGAATTTATTCCCAAGATGAAATCGATACCGGAGGGTAAGGGTAAAGGTGTCGATCGCACGAGTAATGGGTACGACGATGACGAAGACGACTTGATGAACTCTTTCATCCCCACGTACGTCTACGATGCACTCAAGGAAAAGAAGCGGTTCGATCACATGCGAGTAAGTTAACATCATAGACGTCCAACTTCTTGTTCTTATTGCCTTTAGGGTGGTCACCAAGAGGACGCAGAGGAATTCTTGGGCTTTTACTTGGACACACTAGAGGAGGAACTGTTCCATATTTCCTCCTCCATCGCTCCCAAAACCGAGGCTGGCCAATCGCATCCTGAGACACAAAATGGTCATGCGACGCAGGAGGACGGACCCTGGCTCGAAGTCGGAAAACGTAACCGGACCGCCGTCACACGCACGGTGAGTCCTCGAGGCAGGCTGGTTATCATGAGCATAAAATTAACCACTTTACAGGCCAAGTCGACCGAATCACCGATTACCCGCATGTTTGGTGGGAAATTCCGTTCGACGCTGCGTGTGCCTCAGCAAAAGGATTCGGTCATGTTCGAAGACTGGCGGTCGCTGCGATTAGACATCCAGGTTTGTCATTCTACGCTACTTGGTTGCATCTTCTGACCTTGCTTGGCAGCGCGAACAAGTTCACACGATCAAAGATGCACTTGCGTACATTTCTTCGCCGCAACCAGTACAAGTCACCTCGGTCACTAGACCTGGTGCGACGCTCGATGCGACGCAGACTGTGCACATCGAGGCAGTACCTCCGATCCTCATTCTCCATCTCAAACGGTTCTTGTACGATGCGAGCGCAGGAGGGGTAGCCAAAGTTGGCAAGCAAGTATCTTTCGCATCCGAGTTGGACGTTCCCCCTGGTAGGCTTTTTTGACCCGCATTCTCAACTATTGTAACATCTGTTTGTAGAAGTGATGGCGCCAGGCAAGAAATTGCATGGGACACGATATAAGCTCTTTGGTGGTAAGTACCCATTTGGCCTCGTCGACACGGTACTGATACGTTGCCATGCATAGTGCTTTATCATCACGGACTCTCTGCGTCGGGAGGGCACTACACGCTTGACGTGCTACATCCCAACATCGACAATACGACGGGTACGGGACTGATGGTGAAGCCGCGCGAAGGGTGGATACGTATAGATGATGAACTTGTGTCGGATGTGAGACCTGAGGATGTATTTGGGACACCGGAGCGGGACGATCGGTGCGCGTATCTCCTGTTCTACCGACGTGTTGGGGCGAGTGGACGGAGTTAATGAGACGAGATGGGAGGGTGAGATGGAGCATGGACAATAGTAGGCCTTGGTACCACGGATTGGGCTAGCAGGCTCTCCGTTGATGCATGTAGGTCATTGCGTGTA
>JBBPNX010000964.1:0-12176 GCA_038091155.1 Harrya chromipes
GTTCTGGGCGTAGGGTATCAGGGAATACAATGATGTCATAGATAAGAGAAATAGTAGCCAATAGCATAAAGAGCGATGACCTAGACCTTTGCAATGAGGGGACGGCGTGCATACCAGGAGGTAGGCTCGAGGCATGACGTCAGAGATAGGAAGAAGGATGATCCGGGTCTAGATCGTATCACGTGAATGGGCGAGGCTAGACTGCTTAGTCAGCAAGTCACGTGATCTGCTTTGGCGTAAAGATTAGTGCAAGACGAAGTGTGACAAGTCTTCGTTGCGAGAAGGCGAAGTCAAAGGAATGTTATGACCAGATTCATAACAGGAAGGGTCTTCCCCACAGTGAAGACGCCCTGAGGCTGAGGCCATGGTGGCACCTCGTCATCGGCCTTGGAGACCTGCTTGATACCATCGCTGCAGTAGGCCCTCTTGTGGTTGAGGGAGGAATCCTGGGCCAGGGTACATGATCGTTTGACAGTGCGAGTAAGTCTGCGCCTTGCGTAGCATCTCTTATAGAGTTGGATTGAGTAAGTGGGATGGGTGATGACACGTGGAGACGGCATGGTGTTGCTTACCTTCTTGTTAGCCCCCTCGGCCCCGGGCTTAATGGGAGTGATGGCATCACAATGCTTCGTCCAGAACGCCTCGGTGTTTTGTTTCGCTGAGGTAGGAACGTGTTAGTGAGATATTAGTAGAGTCGGGCGTACTAGTAGTACTTACACTTGTAATCTCCTTTCACAATCCCATTTATGAGCCTCGGCTCAAGCTCGCCAAGCTTTCGGAGGAGCACCAGCGGATGCTTGAGAACAGTAGATGGCCCACACTTGGCGATGAGGCGTTTGTTGTATTCCACTATCGCCTCGACCCACCGCTTGGATGTCATCTCGTGAGAGACCCACTTAATGCAATGCGGGGTTGCACTTGTCTCTCTCTGGTGAGGAACCAAGAGAGGTTACCAGCGACAGTGATGTCGAAGGTATAGGAAGGTATAGGCTAGAGAGGAGACTCACTAGCACTAGGAGCGTATCGAGATAAGCCTTGAAGAGTATATCGAGAGACGACTCGATTGACTGGGTTGAGGAGAGCGTACAGAGAGAGCTCTCCTTTAAGTACAGGAAGGTATGTATGCACATGTTTGTGCGTCTCTATCATAAAAGGATATGAGAGATAAGAATGAGTCATAAGAAATGACCAAAGATACGTGAGTATCGTATCATCAAGATAAGGATGATAAAGAAGATAAGGTATCAGCCAAAGGCAATAAAGACGCTTATCTATGAAGTCATGATGAGTAAATGTGATAGTGTCATATGGACCTAAGGTCCAGACGTCTGATATAATCAGGTCTAGATCATGGTGGCTGTAAGTGAAGTCTGAAGACGAACACCATGATTCTCAATACCACTTGAACTCAGCTCACATGTCCATGAACAAGTAAAATTCGTTGGATTCTGTTATGACCAATGCGCATGCATCAATGTTGGTGGCAAGTGAAAAGAAGCGCTGTGAGCGAGTAAGGCCATCGACACAGAATCGTGGGAGCATGAGGGACACTGAAGCCTGAGCAGCAGAGGACTTGGATAGTACGCCATTTGCTGTTGTGACGGCCTTTGGCAGAGTGGGCTCCTTGAGTGGCTGTCACAGTGGACACGCCAGAGCAATGACTTGGAAACGACTTGGATCCGCCGCTTGCCGTCTTGGTCTTGAAGTAGTGGTCGAGGTGGCCAGGATGAGAAATGTCAGACTCAGAGACAGGGTGAAGTAAGGCCTGCGCATCCGAGTCCAATGGCTTAGCGAGAGAACCTAGTCGTGCTCATTTGGCGATAGGAGGCATGGTTTCGACGGAGCGGTGGTCGTGGCGGTAGTCCCACCACTGGGAGCTCTGTTGACAGGCGACTTTATGGATTCCAATTTGCGCTTCGCAGCTGTAGGACCAGCAGGTTGGTTCAGAAGCTGAAGGTTGATCTTCAACTCAAGAACGGGGCGGCTTGCTTGGAGTGCAAGGTCCACGATAGCGTCGTGTTCGAAATCGAGCGACTGAATTGTAACAGCGTCATCAAGTTCAGTGGGCTCTTCTTTGGCCGTGACATCGATTAGCCCACCAAATGTTGACGTGTGGTCTGAGGCAATTAAACCGAACATTTCACCCGAGTGAGTAACAGCTAAATCTGGAAGAGTTTCAAAGCCAGACGAGACCTAAACCACCGACTGCTTCTGTCCCGCAGAACGTGGGCATCGTGGGGTATTCTCCCCTTTTGACCGTAGCTTGCCACCCGTCTCTCTCACGATCGCTTTAGAATTATTCCTTGCCTTGGACTGCCTGAAACACATGAACTTGACGCTCGTCGCCTGCCGGCTTTTGGCCAGTATATTCTTCACACTGTCAAGGTGTCCCTGCAGGTTATCGTCCCCAGGGTGTCGCGCATACGCTATGGATATCTTGTTGTACAGTTCGGTGAGCATCTTGGTTGTGACAGGTGAAACATAGCGGGCTAGCGTTTGATGCATGAACTCGATTTCAAGAGTCGCCTGTTGTGGATGATAGCTTATCATGAATCTTCCTGAACAGGAAATGGTGATACATACCCGCAACATCCCTCCCATTCCAAAACGCTTGACCTGCTGGAATGAACGCAAAGCCTCGTCTGCAGCGTCCTCGACGAGCACGTATAGAACATGGTCGAGTAATCCATCCGAGACACGACTGACTTGTGCATGGATCTCTACAAGTGTCATAGACGCTTGGAACATATAAGGTCGAATTTCTGTTCGGGACTCAAACCATGCGCGTCTCGGCGAGGTCGGATTTCGTGCTTACCCATTGGTTGAGGGGTCTCGTACCAGTCCATCTCGCGATCCAGAATGCTTTCTCGTAGTATCTTGGTCACCAGTTCGGACTTGGGTTTCACATACGAATCAAACAGCCCCTTGTCCAATGTTTGCACCACTTTGATGAGCGTCTACAAGAATCGAGCTGGTCAGTATTCCATCGCCATATAGTAAGTCCAAAACTGACATTACGATTTTCCTCATTGGACACACCAAAGACACTTTCGAGCGGAGAGATCATGTTAGGGATCAGAGTTCCTGATAGATACACAAAGTTGGATAGCATGAGAAGGAGCCTAGTATCCTGTTCAGACATCAGGCAATTGAATTCCCACTTGATCAGTATACTCACTACATGGTCAAATCGTATGGTTTTGACGACAAATTACTGATCGGGACCAGAGGTTTCTAGGGTTACAGACCACTCGGGCAATGTCAGATGAACCAACCCGTCTAAGAATGCGTACATCGCGTCCAAGAAAGCTTTCGTGATCTTTCCCGCAACCGCAGGCGAGATTTGGTTATGTTGTATTGTCTGGAATGACGAAGATATCGACGACAATTCAATCCCTCCGGCGATTTTAATGCAGATGTAGTCAGATGTCTCTGGAACATATCGAGAAGAAGCATAAATTGCGTGACAGAAGGATCTGCCGTTGATGGTGCCCACGTCTCAAGGAGGGGGAATAGAGCTGCATCTGTTGTTCATTGGTCAGCATACGACACATGCAACGAGACTCCAAGGGGAGGACCTCGTAGCCAAGCGCGGACAAGGATGTCCCCAAATTTCCATCGAGCCCTTTCCATTAGATTCCTAAGACCTGAGCTAGATTTGGGAACAGTGTCCATTCCTGTGACCTCACTGGCACAATCTTGGATCTCAATGAGGGTCTTGATCAGGAAGTGCGCGGTAGTAAAGGAATTCGAATATTTCGGTAGCAGCTTTGGTGGTGAGTCATTATTGCTCCATTGCATCACAACTGCGTCAGAAAGATTGAAGAACTGGGACAAAAGCGAAACATAGAGCTTCACGATGTCAAGTGCCATCTGACTGCACTGTCGAGCGCTTTGTTGTGAGCCAGACGGCTGAAATCGGCGTTACCAAATCACATCCCACGAGCAGATATTAAGCCTACCCTCTTAAACTTTCCCTCTATAAAGCTTCTAGCAATCTTCCAGAAATTGGGAAGCGAAGCGAGCAAGGTTTCGGACATGTTCTTGATCATCTCGAAGATGACCTCCCAAACTTCATGACCTCCACCCTGGGCTGCGAAACCTGGTGAGTAACAACTTGACCAGGAAGCATATGAGAACCCACTGATCGCTACCTCAAGTTGTTTCGTCTCAAGTGCAGCAAGACATAGTTGTAGTTGGAATTTCAACGAGGGGTTCAAACCATCTGGATCAGCCTTTCCAGGAGCAATTCGGCTCAACACACCCAGAGAAAAACAAGCAAAGATATCCTATCAAATTGATTTTATTGACACCAGATCGATATGAGGCATTGATCTGTTTCATGACATGGTGTGTTGGCTATTGGAATAAGTCCATATTGGGTCTTCCGATGTGTTCAACTCTAACAAAATTCTTCCGGACGATCAGGAGAATGGGCGTTTCAAAACAATGAATGACATACTCGATAGTTTTCTCGTGCTCCTTGACACTCCGACTTGGCTCTTGTAGTTTGACAAGAGAAGCGATTTCATCTCCGCCATCACCTTCTCCACATTCGACCAGACTTTGTCCAAGATCCGTTTCTGCTCCAACACAGATCCGCCAGGCTTCCTGTTGGTGGAGGACTCGCCAGGTGACAGATGGCCTTGGCGAGAGGCTCGAAGAAATTTGCCCTTGTTGTATGTTCTCAAAGCAGCTTCATACTTGCCCTGTGTGAAGAAGAAAAATCCAGTTGACGACTATCATACATGAACGGATCGGACTCTCACTGACTGCTTCGATGGATTCGGTGAGCACTCGGTAGACTGAAAAAGAACTTGGAGCGTTCGAACACGGAAAGCATAGTACGCAGTCTCTGAGTCTTGGCAGAATTCTCCAGGACTGGAAGGAACACCTGGTTAGCCTTGACGGCGGAATCTACATGACAAGACGATCAGCCAGGCCCAGGTCAGACAATACAACGCGTCAACCTATGTTTCAGATGATCTGTGAGCGGTTTCGAGCCAAAGTCGCTCGTGTCAGACAACGGTCCTTCCCGCATTTCAGCATACAGAACTAAAGTTGATGTCTCGTGAGCGAACCATGAACGCGGAAATACAGGGCATATATACCATCCGTAGATGCCTTCACGGCGACAAAGGGATCAAAATGGCCCTCGACGAACACTCGAACCTGTTCCGACTGGGTGTCGATGGACACTTGGAGATGTGATATGCCAGCTGCCAAATCTTGGTAGGTCGCGTTGGGATGAACGGCGGCCAAGAACTCCTTGGGGTCAAACAACTTTGAGCTTGACATGACAGCGGCCCCTGCACGTCCGTCAGACCCAGCTCAGGACACGACAACATGCAAGTGCCTACTCGTTTTAGCGCCCATGTTCCTGAGACTGAGATAGCGCAGTGAGTAGAAATATCATAAGACAACGAAATGATTAGTGCACTCGACAGTGGCACCTAGACCCAATGGATCGCCGTCGCTGTCTCCACCGACTGAGGTAATGATGTCCGATAGTGTGGATCTTCCAGCTCATAATCTGCTTCTTCCCACTTCCTGGTTGTGCATGTCAACCACCCATTTCATAGCATTTTGGAAGGGCTTACGTTGGACCGAGTGTGGTTAGTTTGTAGGCCTTGAGCAAGGATGCCTCATCCACACCGGCACTGATCCTGCTCGTGCTCGGTGGCATTGACCGTTGCCGAAGGAATACTCGATAAATGTGGCTGTGCCTAGCGTCTAGCCTAGGCCAGTGAGTACTAGTGATGAGGTAAACCGTCGATGATGGGCACACTCTATAAATATTTAATTAGTAGTGTATAATAAGGGAATGCAAATGACATATCGCAATAAAAGAGAACCGGAGGGCTGTTTTGCATAATCAGCAAGTAAAACTTGAAGGTAGGAAATTAAATGCGGGCCAGTCGGACCGCTAGGTCAGGTTTTAAAGTCCGGTAGACGGAATGCCTCTCGGCTCGCCATCCCTGGGTATGACCAATTTTCCCAGCACGCTCCCTGCTGATACAGCTCACAAGCACAAGTCCATCCTGAACTGAGTCTTAGTAATTCAATGGATCTTGACCAGCCAGTTGAGCAATCAGACAGACACAGCGAGTTTCTTGCAGCTTTCCGGAGTGAGGGTTACCCTTGGCTTCAAAGATTAGGGAAATCTTGTTTACTGAATTACTTCAGAAAACCACAGGTTCATCATAAACCAAGGTCATCAGTTTTCCAGAAAGCGGAGAATAGAGTGGCCTGCTCACTCCCTAGAAACATGGGCGCCAACGACCTGCGCAAAGGTATAGGGTTCTAAACTGTTGGGGATGTTAATAACTTGGCTTGTTACCCATGGAATTCTAGAATGCCCAAGCTATGCGATTCATGGAAAGTGGACCCCCAGCCAAAGATCTCCCTTATGGAACATATCCCCTGGTGGTACCAATAACCCCCCAGGGTCTTGCGGAGGACGTGATTCGAATTCGCAACATTCTGTCCCATGGAAGTGCAGTGCTCTTGCGTGGATGGCGACCGCAGGCCTTGGTGGAGGTGACCATGGAGGCGATCGAGGAATACATGCCTCCTGTTGCTTAGAAAATCAGTTATCAAGGTCTGTGATCATTTTTCCATTGTTGATTTTGCTTCTTCATCTGCGGAATAGATGCCAAGGAACGTGAAAGGTTATTCGAAACGAAACTAGAGGACCGGGTGTATAATTTGATCATCAAATTTAGCACTCTCGAGGACTTCGTCGAGGTGGCCAGGGAGGGAAAAGAGGTCTGGAATTGTCTAGACCTTCCCTGCCCTGACCAGGAGGTCCCCGCTCTGGTTCGGTTCGTGCAAGAGTAATGGTAATACTATTGGGTATAAAACTTATCGCTGCGCTAATAGGCGATTGATGGATGATCAGTATGCTCTGCGGGCCGTGCATCGAGAAGGATACAGCGCTGTCCAGAACGCTGCCCCCTCCCGAGCGGTTGTCACGGATACTGCCCCGCGGGTTATGTACGTGGATGGTTGTAATGGCACCGGTTGGGATATCATGACCCATGCTGGCTTCCTCACATATCCCCATCATGACGCTGCAGGATACCTCATGTTCTCGTTCATGCGAGGGGGGGGTAAGTTCTGGGGGTACATTATCCTCAAAGACGTCGACCACCAGGATCAGGGATCGGTCATTGATGCCTGGGATAGGTACTATAGTCAGCCGTTGGCGGCGGAGACGCTTGACCAGGGAGTGAAAGTGGGGACGGTCGTTCTGGAAGAAGATGTTGTCCTGTAAGTGGAGATATTTTTGTGCCTGTGATCCGATAATAACACTGTCGTCAAGCATCCAACCGCCAGGCATTAACCATATGGTCTACACGCCCTGCCATTCGGTCATGTCGGGTGGTCATATGTACTGTTACGACACCATGCACCTCACGGAGTTTACCGTTGTATATGATTTTGGGTTGGATCAGGGAGGAGAGCGAAGGCCATCGGCCAGCAACTCCGTACATCCAGGCATGCTGCAAAAAATATGCCGGATGGCCATGGCATTGCCCGCCTTCGCACCTAAGCGCCGTAAGTTCTCATTCTAGGTTTTCCACAGACAATGTGCATGTTACTATTCAAGGATAAAATCATTGCAGAATTTTACCGTCGCTGCCTCATCGGCATTCGTTCGATCATCGACCGCCTGGAGCAGCACGCCCTGGAAGAGGAAGCTGAATGTCCTCCATTAAGTAAGTGGGAAATTCTTTCCCTGGAGTTAAATGGAGACCGTGCGCGTGCACTGGATGTTTTGGATAGCATGATGGTGCTATTGGGAGTAGGCGATGCCTATGTAGAAATGCGCAAAGGTGACTGGAGGGATCCGGGGCCGTTAGTGAACCTCGATGGTTTGTTCTGATGATCTGGGACCCCAGCGGACCGCTGCCTGCCTTGGTTACAAAGTTTATCTACGCGCTGCTTAATACTTGGATTCGATTGCGAAGCAACTTGGGGACTGTGGGGTGTCTGTGGCCTTACAGTAACCATCCACTGGTCCGATGCAATCACAGCAGCATGATTTGTACTCGAGAGCACTGCTACCTGACGCGTCACACCCACCTGTCCTCGGCATATTTGAATTAATGATCTACGAAGTATCTGAGGGAGGCGTATTGTTGCTTCGATCAGCGGTTGAACCAATCGGGCGTCATTTATAACCTGGTGCAAAACCATTCCTCGAGCTGGGCAGTTCAAATCCATGCTAATCTTATGAATGGCCGTGCCCGTAGGCCGCGGCCCGCAATAGTCGACCAGGGTGTCCAAGTCTGCCAGGTCTTGCCGGTCAGGCATCGGTTAGCGATTTGCATTTGCATTTACCGAGATGACCGGTATTCGCGTCATGCGCCTATCGGATACCACACCAACCCTCTCGTGGAGTTGTGTCGGCGAAGATAACATTGGCCCAATTGTACGTTGCCTGCTTCCTCGTGACAGCTGCATTACTTGTATTCATGATCAGCCGCATCTGGAATTCGGTGTATCGTGTGATATTCATAGAATAATCGAATACTGTGACACTGCCAAGCTCCAAGTCTGGCCATTGTTGAATGTTGGACTCAATAATACAAGAGGAAGTGTTGCCGATTTAGACATAGCTATCCTGCATAATCACGTCAATCATCATCCTTGGTTTCGAGATATGATTGTCCGGATTCTTTAGCAGCTTGTTCCTGGGCTGTGCGTGATTGTTCCTCTGTGACTAGGACGATGTCGTACTTCAAAAGCTTGAATGGGCCACCCTTTGGGAATCCGCGTTTACGTGCCTCCTCATCATTGTCAACTTCTTCCAGTTTCTGTCCCAGACACTTGTGACCAACTTGACAGTCTCACGGAAATACAACACATGCCACGACGAGCGATTTCTTGACTCTGAACACAGCATCACTGGCGATATAGTCACAACCTTCTGGGTAGAGTGCCGTGATAAGCTTATGGTAACCAGGTGCTTCCACCATGAAATGCAAGTGATTTGGACCCATGTTATGACAACCTTGAGTGATCAACAATTCACCCACGGGGCCCTTCAAGCGACCGTAACATCTGTGATGGGCTCGCCTGCTGTCGTCAGAACCCGGCCCTCAATGTACATGTAATCTCCTTTGCCTTCTGATGCGATTGATCTGCCAAACTGGACTAGGAAATCGATAAGGGTAAAGTTATCATCAAAGTATGTGAAGACTCACCATCTTCGGCATATTCGGTGTAGAAAGGGCCCAACACACTATTCTCCGTCACACCATCAACAACAGGGTTGTTGAGACAATCGACCAAAGCCGAGACGCCAAACACGTCAGATAGAAGGATCATTTCCTGACGCAAAGTCCCCGGGTGACAACCGCGACAACACAACAACCGCGGGTGGGGCAGGCGCGGCGTCGCCACACTGGCCTCGCTCTCGCTCCGGTCCTTGTTGAAAAACGTCGTGTCGTCATTGTCACTGCCGCCCTCGACTCTGTCGCGAAAACAACGATAACGCAGCAATCATGTTGTCACAATCACTGTGTCGTCGTCATCATCGTAAACAAGGTGGGCGAAAGTGACTTGGAAGCAGGAGGAAAGCGCAGCGCTAGTTAGGCACATGCTGCTAGATGGCTCGATGTGACATCGATGGCTCAAGCATGTGTCAAACAAACCTTACTGACGCGACCTCAATAGCTACATGGTTGGGAAACCTTTCCTCTCAACATGGGGTTGAGTGGCAGGTACAAAAGCGCTGTTGGTGACTCAGGGGCTGGTTACCAAGCCTGGCCAACTGCGACCCTTTTTCTCAAATTGTACGGCTGTTCGTAATGCGTCGGAAGTGTAAGAAACTCAGAACTGATACTCACAAGTGCTACTGGGGATGGAGCTGAGGATGGAACATTCGCATACAACAATTCCCGGCTCAGCTACCACTGCAGTATTTTGGGTCTGAAAAGGGGGACTGGGAGGTGCATCAATCAGCACACCTTCTCTGGTGTCTGGTTTGTGTGAGCTGCAGACAATATTAAGATCGGAACGTAATGTGAGACATACCATATACAACAGGGGTCTCTAACTTGACGTTCAGGGACTTGTCCTTGCAGCTGCCCAAATTCAAGGTATTGTGGGCTCCTGCCCCGAGGGTGACCCGGAACAACTATCAGGAGCAAGCCACTTGAGCAGCGGTGAACATTTCACCACAGCCTCCCACCACAGTACTTGTTGATAAGTGCTGAAGTAGTCCGCATGAAGCTCCTGAGATGTTACTGAGCAGTGAGATCGGAGATCGCGCACGTGCCTGATGACAATGGCAACACCTTCGACAAACGGCGGATGGGTGGATAGAGCCTTCTGCAGGATGCTGGAGGGTGGCGAGGGTGCAAAGTGAATCAGGAGTATCACATAACGGCTGTTGTCGTGCGAGGCGAGTGTGAGTCGCCTTCCTTGATAATCTCGTGTGCTTACTGTGTAGCACATCCAAGGTGACCGCTCAAAGTGCCTCACTCCTCATATGGCACCTAGGGGCAGTCCAGACTCCAGATGTGCGCAGGCGAGAGCGTGAGAACTTCTAAAAAGTAGGGTAATCCTCCTGTTATGAATCTGTCATAACATTCCTTTACTTTCGCCTTCTACGCAACGCAAGACTTGTCACACTTGCGCTTGCACTAATCTTTACGCCAAAGCGATCACGTGACTTGCTGACCAAGCAGTCTAGCCCCGCCCATCACGTGATACAGCCTAGACCCGGGTAAACCTTTATCCTATCTATGACGTCATGCCTCGAGCCTACCTCCTGGTATGCACGCCGTTCCCTCATTCCTCCTGGTATGCACGCCGTTCCCTCATTCCTCCTGGTCTAGACTCCCGCTCTTTATGCTATTGGCTAAGAACCCTTTCTCTTATCTATGACATCACATGTTGTTATACCCTACGCCCTAGGACTGGATTACTAATAGTGGTAGCCCTACCATATATAAAGGTACCATGTATCGTAGAGTAGCCCCAGTCCTATCAATAACTGTGATTCACCCCATAGTGCATTGGTATTAGCGACTAAGCCGTTCCTTGTCTGATTTCCTTCATCCTACGTCTATCGGTATCCAAAGACAACACTACTTCTTTATTGTTATTCCTTCTTGTGGTTGGGTTAGCTATCACTCAGAGTGCCGTTAGTCGGACGACCCATGTACTGTGGCCATCGTATCGCAACACTTAACCACCTTCTTGACCTTGGGGAGGTCATCCTCTTCGTTGTCCGACTCTTCATCAGCGAGGTCGGGGAGGTTGTCTTTTGGCGCTTTGGGGGCGCATACTTTCTTGACTCGACGAGAGGTAGAAGGTTTCCCTTCGGATGGGAATTTCGGGCAGGAGGAAGAGGGGTGTCCCTTCTCCCGGCAGCGGAAGCAGAGACCTTGTTTCATGCACCGCTCTCTTTCAGCGGGCGTGAGCTTTGGGATTCGGATGGCATCGACGTCCATGGCGTTCAGGTCGACCTCCTTTTTGGAGGAGGAGGTGCGGTGGGCGACGTAGTAGGTGGTTTGTTTCGAGTGGGAGGAGAGCTCATCGGCACGATCCCATTAGACTTTGAAATGGATGGCCTTTGAGTACCACTCAGCGATGGTGGAGGGGACGTTGTCCATGGAGTAGATGCACCTCATCAGCGCAACGGGGATTCCAGTGGAGAAGTAGTTGATGAGGACATTGTTGGAGTCGATTCCTGAGATGGCGATGTTGTTCTGGAACTCTGCGATATAGGTTTGCAGAGACGAGGAGTTCTTGACTCGCGTGGTGGCAAGCCAAGAGATGGTGTTGGCAGCAAGGTCGGACTGTTTGAATGCCTTTCTAAAGGCGGTATCGAAGTCCTTCCATGTCCCAAAGGAGGGAGTGGCGGTGGCGAAGCATTGTTGGCGGTAGGTGTCGGCCCAGGTACGGGCGGAGCCTTCCGTCATGAACGAGAGGGCGTAGGCAACCTTCTTTGCATCCGTGTTGTAGACATCGGCGTTGATAAGAAGGTACGAAAGGACAGAGTTGAGCCAAGGGTGGGTGTGGTTGAAATCTCCTGAGAAGTTCTCAGGAGCGGCGAGACGGAGTTCAACTGGTTTGGTCAACATGGTGGCAGAGGGTGTGCTAGGGGTGAAGGGTAAAACTCGGCCTGGTAGGGTAGAGGGTCCTGGGTTAGGTCTTGG
>JBBPNX010000965.1:0-12158 GCA_038091155.1 Harrya chromipes
CCTCAGTCTTGATCCACTCAATCTATCTGAGCTTACTTGACTCCTCCTGCGTCCATCGTTGGGTCTCCCCCTTTGACTCCTTTGTCTACGTCGTCGACCTTCCAGTCTTCGACCATCTCCTGGTTAGTGACCGGAACCTTTGCTCCTTCGTCATCTTCCGCTACAGGAAGACTCCCGGTCGTTGCGCGGGCAACCAAGGTATCGTCCTCATCCTTCGTCCTAGCCCTTCGTCCCGCGTCTTTAGGTCGCACCCCCTTGCTCTTGTTCCAACACATGGGTGAGTCATCGCCGCCACGGAACCTGAGAACCCTCAACCCTTCGTCCTCGCGAGTCTCGTACTCAGTCCTGAGTCCACGGTAGCCTCCTCACGCAGCAACCGTAACACTTAGTCTTTTGCCATGCGAGCGCATTTTGTACCGTTGGATGAAGCAATAATGATTCTGAATTGTCCAGCGTCAGCCTGTTGTTATGCGAGAGCGTACAATCACTAGACCGAGTCTGGCTTAGCTGTCAGGCGGTGATGTCTCACCCATGCCTTTGGCTAGCAAAAGGGAACTGGATCCGAAGGCAGCGACGTCCATTAGGAAGAGGGCCTTGATCTGCGATGCTGAGGGTCTTCGACCATTAGGGAGAAGTCTCACACCAAGTGGAGTCTTAGAAGTACGCTGAATTGCACAGAACTAGCTAAGGAACATAGAAGGGGAGGAAGCCCCTTATATACATAAAGAGATGTGGATATAAAAGGAATCTATCTGGATATGGAAAGCATCCAGAAGGAGAAGCGGGAGTCCATGCGGAAGACCGCACTATGAATACAGGATATCCCGAAGGAGTAATCTGAAAGAGGAAGGCGGAGAGCTGTGTACGAAAGAGGAAACATATGTAAAAGGAAAGATGGAGACCCACGGAGTGGAACAGAAGGGATCCGCGGTACCCGTAAGGAGAAGTGGAGAGCCGCTTCTGGAATCAGAGCCACTGATCAGGATTACTCTCAAACCAGCCACCCGTCATCGAAGAAGGTATCAAGTGGTCCACATTGGGCCACATAAAGTAAGAGTCTAGGACGGGGAAACTGTCGTGTAAAGGAGTATCGTAAGGAGTAAAAGAAAAAGAAAAAGTGCCATTGCCGTCGCCTTCAAGAGGCATCGCCGATAGCCAATCGTCTATGGGGAAATCCATAACATTAGCTCCCTCGTCGGTAGAGTTGAGCACCTGCGATACATCAAAACCCATGGGCATCTCCCTCATTGTAAACGATGTCGTTATCGTCGCCCCAGTCGGAGAGGGTGTTCCGGTCCGGGAGACTGGAACAGTCTCGTTGATTATGTCCTGGAGCGAGAGCTCGACAGAACGGGCATCGGTAGGAGGGGCAGTGAGGTCAGAAGTGTCCGATCTGCCTACAATTGAAGCATCGGACGAGATGGGGGCGGCGTGGTCGTTGGTAAGAGGGAGGGGCGGCATCCGAGTCCGAGGAGGAGACCACTGCAGTGGGAGTAGCAGGTGGGGTGGGGGCATCGTTGTCAATGGGGAGTCCACGGAGGAGCTCGACGATTGCGTCGACGACGGTGTCTCCCACCATGGATGGTCTGGGAGTGGGTCTCCTGCGAGTGGGCCCAGGCAGCGCAAGAGTGATAGTGATGCCCCGATGCTGGTGGGGTCGTAAGGGGGCGGTGGGGACAGCGGCAGGAGTGGGGGAGACGGGGTGAGGTCTGACAGGTACCGGTCGACTAACCGGGACGTGTGATCTGCCACGCTCAAGGGGCGTAGGTGGTGTAGCAGGGGCAGTGACGACAGGTGCAGGGGCGGGAAGATATGCTCTTCTCTCGGCAGGCGAGAGCACAACAAGAACAGCGCAGAGGATGGGTTGTAAATCGTCCGATGGGAGGTGTGGGAGGGTAAGGGAGAAGCCCTCGTGCCATAAGAGGTCGAGGCACTGGCTCTGGAGGTCTTGGAGCGTCTGTTGGAACGCTCCTGCCCAGTCCTCCGGATGGATGATCGGTGTGTGCGAGTAGAGTTCCTGTAGCGTACAGGTGGTGTGGTAGATGCAGGTTCCCTCAATGAGGGTCTCGTTGCTGCTGAATACGGGTTGACACTCAAGTGAGAGAGTAAGCGACGGGGAGGCGAGGATCAAGGCATAGAGGGCATGGCGGGCACGGTATGGGAGACAAGAAGGAATAAGGGGGATGGGAGAAGTCAAAAACAAAAACTCGTTAAGAGGGATTTTGAGAGAAGGGGATGGGGCGCGAGAAGGCATGTCAAGGGGAGTTAACTGTCTGAAACACAGAAGGGCATCCCAATTTATATGCACAGAGAAGGCGTGGTGCATGGGCTAAATTGGATGCAGGTTCCCAGGTGTTTTCAGAGGACGGGTATCTGATCCACTTGACGAGGAACTGGTGTTTTCCGGCAGAACCCCGATGTCCCAGAATGGATCCGACTTCGTATTCTTCCTCTGATCCTATGATTTCCAGTGCCGGTTCGTGGAAATTCGGACCATGTTCATTGGTTTCCCGATAAGGCGAGAGAAGAGAAGCGTAGAATACGTCATGGATCTTCCATGTGGGTGGCAATCGGAGGCGATACAAGACCGGAGATAAGACTTGTGAGATCTCGAAGGGTCCTTCCCTTTGAGGGGCGAGTCTTCTAGACGTGTAATGAAGACAGAGGTTCTTTCTGTCTAGCCAGACCTTTTGACCGGTTTTCCAGGGGGTAAACCTGGAAGTAATACGTTCTTTCATGTCCTGTTGAGCCTTGAGATGGGCCGCGTGGGCCTCCTTTCATGCTTCGTCGAGAATGGAGAGGCGTTTCTCAGCGGAAGGTATGAAGGTTTTGCCAGAAAGGGGGGGGGTATGTGCGTGGTTCGTAACCCATCATAAGAGAGAACGGAGTCTGACCAGTGACCGAGTGGGTGGCGGAGTTGTGGGAGAACTCGGCCATGGGGAGGAGGGAGGACCAGCAGGTGGGCTGTCCAGCGCAAAAGATACGAAGATATGTTTCCAGCTCCTGATTGGTGCATTCCGTTTCACCATCAGTCTGGGGGTGGTATGCTGAGGAGAGGGCGAGGTCGTATTCAAGAAGGCGAGCCAGTTCTTGAGCGAAGGCAGAGGCGAATTGGGGACCACGATCACTGATAAGTTTGTCGTGGAGGCAGAAACGTGGGAAAATACACGAGAAAAAGAGTTTGGCAACCCCTTCTGCATCCACCATTTTGTTGCAAGGCAGGTAAATTACCCCCTTAGTAAGCCCATGGTCGACCACAACCATGATAGAGTCGAAACCGTCCGAAGGTGGTAGATCCATGATCAAGTCCATGGAGAGGTGCTGGAAAGGTCGCGTAGCGGCGACCGCGAGAGGGGAGAGCTGTTACAGACTTCCCTATAGATGATTGGCTATCGGCGACGCCTCTTGAAGGCAACGGCAATGGCACGTTTTCTTTTTCTTTTGCACCTTACAAGACTCCTTTACACGACGGCTTCCCCGTTCTTGACTCTTACTTTACATGGCCCGATGTGGACCATTCTATTCCTTCTTCGATGACAGGTGGCTGGTTTGAGAGCAATCCCAATCAGTGGCTTTGATTCCAGAAGCGGCTCTCCGCTTCTCCTTACAGGTACCACGGATTCCTTTCTTTCCACTCCACGGATTTCCACCTTCCCCTTTACATATGCTCCTCTTTCATATGCGGCTCTCCGCTTTCCTCTTTCGGATCACTCCTTTGGGATATCCTGTATTCGTAGTGCGGTCTTCCGCATGGACTCCCACCTCTCCTTCTGGATGCTTCCCATATCCAGCTAGATTCCTTTTATATCCACAACTCTTTACGTATATAAGGGGCTTCCTCCCCTTCTATGTTCCTTAGCTAGTTCTGCGCAATTCAGCATACTTCTAAGACTCCACTCAGTGTGAGACTTCTCCCTAACGGTCGAAGACCCTCAGCACTGCGGATCAGGGCCCTCTTCCTAACGGACGTCACTGCCCTTGGATCCAGTTCTCGATTCCTAGCTCAAATGCGTGGGTGAGTCATCGCTGCCTAAGAGTTAGTTGGTATGAAGTCTAGTGATTGTACGCTCTCGCGTAACAAGACCCTCCAGCCCCCACAGATATGTCCTAGTCCAACTAGGTCTGTAAAAACCTATAGATGGTCTGTTGGAGGTCTGTTGGATGTCTGTGGATGTCTGTTGGAGGTCTGTTGGAGGTCTGTGGATGGTCTGTTGGAGGTCTGTTGGAGGTCTGTGGATGGTCTGTTGGAGGTCTGTGGATGGTCTGTTGGAGGTCTGTGAGGATATCAAATATACCATAGTGGTATCACAAAAATATCATTCATGTTAGTAGTACTCACCAGTACACATATAGCTATTACTACACATACATGTAACTCAACTATTACACCAATTATACTATTATGTTCGCAAACATTACTATGTATCATGGAAATTAAATGTGATCCCCCCACCATGACCCTAACTATATACGTGCATGCCTAACAATCTGCATTGGAAAACATACTATATATGCAAAGTGTTATGACCATAGATATTACTATATATCCTAAGTCATATATATAACCCATTAGGCTTCCTAGTATATGTTACTACGCTTTTTTGTACACTTTTGACTACACTTTTTGACTACACTTTTTGACTACACTTTTTGACTACACTTTTTGACTACACTTTTTGACACACTTTACTACACTTTTGACTACACTTTTTTGACTACACTTTTTACTACACTTTTTACTACACTTTTTATTACACTTTTTACTACACTTTTTTGTACACTTTACTACACTTTTTATTACACTTTTTACTACACTTTTTTGTACACTTTTACTACACTTTTTACGACACTTTTTTTGTACACTTTGATACAATTTGACTACACAATTTGACTACGCTTTTACTTCACTTTTTTCGTACACTTTTACTACACTTTTTTGTACACTTTTTTCATATACTTTGGTACACTTTGACTACACTTTTTCACTACACTTTTTACTACACTTTTTTCGTACACTTTACTACACTTTCACTACACTTTTTCACTATACTTTTGTACACTTTTTAATACACTTTTTTCATACACTTTTACTACACTTTTACTACACTTTTTTCACTATACTTGTCACTACACTTTTTGTTACATTTTTTACTATACTTTGTTAACTATACTGTTTACACTTTACACTACACTTGACATGTAGTAAAGTGTACAAAAGTGTAGTGAAACAGTGTAGTGAAAGTGTAGTAAAGTGTATGAAAAAAGTGTAGTAAAAGTGTAGTCAAAAAGTGTAGTCAAAGTGTACCAAAGTGTACAAAAAAAGTGTAGTAAAAAGTGTAGTAAAAGTGTAGTAAAAGTGTATAAAAAAGTGTAGTAAAAAGTATAATAAAAAGTGTAGTAAAAGTGTATGAAAAAGTGTAGTAAAAAGTATAATAAAAAGTGTAGTAAAGTGTACAAAAAAGTGTGGTAAAGTGTATGAAAAAAGTGTAGTAAAAAGTGTAATAAAAAGTGTAATCAAAAGTGTAGTGAAAAGTGTAGTGAAAAAAGTGTAGTGGAAAGTGTAGTAAAGTGTACAAAAAAAGTGTGGTAAAAAGTGTAGTGTCTGTGGGGTCTGTTGGGTCTGTGGATGGTCTGTGGATGGTCTGTGGAGCCTGTGGAGCCTGTGGACAAAAAGCAGTTTGCTGATGACTGTTACAGATTTTCCCATAGACAATTGGCTATTGGCCACACCCTTAGAAGGTGAAGATGACGGCACTTTTTCTTTTTCTTTTACTCCTTTTGAGACACCTTTACGTGACAGATTCCCTGTCTTAGACTCTTACTTCACATGGCCCAATGTGGACCATTTGATCCATTCTTCGATGACAGGAGGTTGGTTCGAGAGCAATCCCGACCAATGGCTCTAATCAGAAACGGCTCTCCGTTTCTCCTCATGGGTACCACGGATTCCTTTGATTCCACTCCACAGATCTCAATCTTAACCCTTTACATATGTTTTCTCTTTCGTATGCAGTTCTCCGCTTTCCTCTTTCAGATGACTCCTCTCAGAACATCCTGTATTCGTACTACAGTCTTCCGTACAGACACAGCTTCTCCTTCTGGATGCTTCCCATATCCAGCCTATTCCATTTATATCAAGTCTCTTTACGTACAGTATATAAGGTGCTTCCTCGCCTTCTATGTCTCTTAGCTAGTTCTGTGCAATCTAGTGTACTTCTAAGACTCCACTCGGTGTGAGACTTCTCCCTAATGGTGTTACGTTTCACTTTTTCTTTTCACTTTGCCTTTGTCCTTTGTCTCCACTCGGACTATGCCTTCGTTGCCGCATAGGCTGTTAGGGTCTCGCTTATGCCATCGCCCTTGACCCACACTAATTCCATCGTATTCCACAGACTTTCTATCTTACTCATCGTGCTCTTATCATATGCCGTGCCCTTCGCACATTTGTCATTGCTTCGTCATCTCTTTGTCATTCTTGCTTACTCCGTTGCTGCGCATAGCAGTGCTTGTGAGTCATGACGAGTCATTTCCCTTTTATATCCAGATGACTCCGCTGCCTGCCCTGAAGGGCCTTTACGTATATAAACCCTAGATACCCGCTCTTGTAACCTCAGTCTTGATCCACTCAATCTATCTGAGCTTACTTGACTCCTCCTGTGTCCATCGTCGGATCTCCTCCTTCGACTCCTTCGTCTACATCATTGACCTTCCAGTCTTCGACCGTCCCCCGGTTAGCGACCGGAACCTTTGCTCCTTCGTCGTCTTCCGCTACAGGAATACTCCCGGTCGTTGCGCAACCACCTGAGGTATCGTCCTCATCCTTCATCCTCGACCCTTGTCCCGCGTCTTTAGGTCGCACCCCCTTGCTCTTGTTCCAACACATGGGTGAGTCATTGCCGCCGCAGAACCTGAGAACCCTCAACCCTTCGTCCTCGCGAGTCTCGTACTCAGTCCTGAGTCCATGGTAGCCTGCTCACGCAGCAACCGTAACAAATGGTCAAAGACCCTCAGCATCGTGGATCAAGGCCCTCTTCCTAACGGACATTGCTGCCTTCGGATCCACACTTCACTCTGCTAGCCTAAGGCGTGGGTGAGACATTGCTGCCTGACAGCTAAGCTGTTTCATGTCTAGTGATTGTACGCTCTCGCGTAACAATGACCTGAGTACTACATAGTACTATGGATATGTTACACTTGACTATAGCAACTATATAGTTCTATATAGTTCTACTATGGTGTGCTATGTAGTGATATATAGTTATAAACAGGAATATGTAGTTACTATGTAGGCCATGTATTTGAGGGATGTTGACAGTGCAAATTGGACTATATAGTACTACATAGTAATGTGACTTTTCCTGATGAAGCACACTTCCAAGTGCAAGGGTAGCAAGTAGCCAGCTACTTTGAATGATGAAGGGGTTCGGCAACAATTGGGTAGGAACAAGTGAGATTTGTTGGATCCACTGGCAATGTCAATCTATCAGGTTTTGTCATACTATGCTTTCCTTTTGTTTTCGTGTCACTGTCATGACGTGCAATTTTGTGCAATCTGAATGAATTGCTTTTTTTCTGGAATTGCTCATGTCAATGGAACAAATTGCTGATGATTTTCCCTTCAAAAGGGCTAAGAGATTACTTTGTTTCACCCTCTCTTCTATCATACAACTGACGACTGCATTCCCTACAGAGAGAACTAGTGATTCCATGGCCCAGGCCTAGGCTGGGGCTTTCATGTGCGAGCATGAACGTGAACACAACAACATGTTCATGTTTGTGCTTGCACACAAATGCAATGGTGAAATGGTGACAGTGAGAGAGTGGGTGGGATGGCACGTGTGCACACTCATGTGAGGGTGAGATGGCAACAGTGAGATGGGGGCAACAGTGAGAGAGGGTGAGATGGCACACACATGTGTTCATGCGCAAGCATGAATGCAAATGTGACAACATATTCACGTTTGTGCTTGCACACGAACATGATGGTGAGGCCCATGAGGGAGTGGGCAAGTGGGTGAGGGTGAGGGGTGGGCGAGAGCGTGAGAGTGTTATGATTTTCAACGACTTTAACCTAACTTTTACCCAAACCCTAACTTATGGTTCCACTTATAGATACTGGTCTAGACTTGGGCCAGATCGTTCCAGATACCGGTTACTTCTTATTCCCGAGTTACCGGATCGCTCTCACAATACGTCATACTTTATTTATACTTCGATAAGCTCCCTTTACGCCATTGGCTACTATACTCACTATCTTCCTCATTGCATCCTCATGTATTCTTAGTCATTCCCTGTAGCCATAGTATATAAACCCTCATGTATCGTAGTTAGACCCCAGTTGTATTCACTTCGTTGTTGGGTCATCCCAGACTGAGTGTCAAGGCCTCCATCTTATTCTCTTTACCTCTCCTCTTTTCTCTATCGCGGTGATTAGTGTCGAGCCCTAAGGCTTTCGTTGTGATTTAGTGGTTTTGACTCTACGGTCATAACACTTGAATATGACTACCAGACACCTCCCGGATCGCAGGGATAAGTGAAGCCCGCTGGTGCTTTCCAGTATTGATTTCGAGTACCCGTCGACGCATTTAGACAGAACCCCTAGGAAGGGTAGATTTGTGATCGATTACGTAGAAACTTCGAAGTCCTTCCATTGTGAAGTGATAGCCGCGTTGGGGTCGAGCCCAAATTGCGAAGAGCTAAGCCACCAGTACGCCAACTGGGGTTGAGGCTTATATTGAACACTGGTAGTCCTTCGAGTGATCAAAGAGGTAGAGCGTCAGTACTAGAAACTACCTATTCTTACTATACTCTTGCGTTGAGCTAGCCTACGGGTGCTCCACTTCTTTCTCATCACCATTACTTCCGCCGCACACCGCCGCAATCGAGTCGCTAGAGATCAGTCCGAGGCACGCCACCAAAGGATTGTAAAAGAAGAAGAAGCAGAAGTAGCGCTTCTCCTAGCCCCTCGCCACCGCGTTAGGAAGGTTTACGAGAAAACCATCTTCCGACCCTACCGCGCCCTTCCCGGTTTCGGATACCGAGACATCCTTCTCCTTTACAAACTCTGACCCTTATCCGCTCTCCGTGCACCTCGCAGATAATTTCCCCAGAGATCAACCCGATTGGTCAGTAAGGAACAATGTTGCATAATGTGCACTCCGACGCCCCTGACTGGCTTGACACACTGGTCGACAAAATGGATGCGCTCCATCTTGCGCACGAACTAAAAAAGGATGGAGAAGAAGAGGCCAAATCGGCCACAAAGCAGATCGCCGACCCGAAGTCCTGGGACGGTGATAGAAAGAAATGGCGCTTTTGGTGGACCAAGTTGGTCTTATGGGTGGACTGCCAAAAGTGGAAGTCAGACAAGGTTAGAGCCGTAGCGGTTCTTTCCAAATTTGAAGGCGCTGCAGCTGGCGGCACCCAAGTTTTAATGGAGGAATACCTCGACAAGGAGGCAGAGGACCTTGTCTCGAGCGACCCCTCTAAAGGAAAATGGGGAGATCTTGCGTGGCCCTCCTGGACGGGGCTCCAAGATAAGATAAAACAAATGTTCCAGAAAGAACCTCGCCCACAAGGCTCTTGAAAAAATAGAAAAACTGAAGCAAGGCGCAGATCCCATCGACGTCTTCCTGCAGAAATTCGTGGTCTTGAAAAAACAGGCCAACTTAGAAGACTACCACGGGATAGTTCTTCTGAATAAAGCAGTAGACTATAAAGTTTACTACCAATATCGCCTCCATATGAAGGAGGAAGATAACTACCTAGCTTTGGTAGAAACGTTGCGGGGCATAGGCCGCAACATGGAAAGGATCGCTCTGGAGCGCGGCCCACCAACCCGTCAGTACTCGTCTCCACAAGGTCGTCAGTCGAATAACTGGCGATATCGTCCTCCCACCAGCCCGCCACCGGTTCAACAAGTACAGAGGTTTACCCCATATGGGACTCAGCCCGGAAGAGGGGTCCCAATGGAAATAGGTGCGGTGCAGCAAACACCGCCAAACTTTAACTGCTACAATTGTGGCAAGCCTGGGCACATCACCCGCAATTGTCGGTTGCCACCGCAAAATGGCACTAGTCAGCCACGCCCCGCTGTGCGCAGCTACTACCTCTGGGATGAGAGCCCAGAACAGAACAGCGAAACCGCCGAAGCCCAACAGGGGTACACTTCGGGATGGAATGGTACCCCTCAGTATTACCAACCACCGCCGGCACAACAACCGGTAGCACAAGTTTCATATATGGGTCCAGAAGCAGAGGCCTATTGGAGAGATCGCTTTGAAACAGAAGCAAAGCAAAAAGCCGCGGAGGCTTTAAAATAGAATTGCATCGTGCTATGAGGGTGGCGCGGTGCAAGGACAGAATTTCCTTTTCTCATCCAGTTCATTCTTCTGTAAAAGAAAACCCAAAAATAGTTTCTTCTTTATCTCACCATAGTAGTTGTATTACCGAGGAAGATCTACCTGAGCTATTACCTCAAATAGGTGATCTCGATTTCTCTCCTGTATCTGTTTCTATCTCACTTCCTGAAATAAAAGAAAATGACTGTTCCCAAAGAGCGTCTCGAGTAAGCTATGAGCTTGAAGACTTGAGCGTGGCGCAGGAACCAAAAGAATGCGCGCTTAATTCTCTTATGGTATCTATTGCAAGAAAAAATGAAATCCCTCAAAACCCAAAAACAAGTACTCTTTCTTACGGTGGTCAATTTTCTATTTCTACTCGTCTTCTCTACGAAAATGGAAAAACGTGGCATTCCACAGATGTAAAAGCTCTGTTGGATTCAGGCGCTACACATACATATATAGATTCTGATTACGTATCTTCCCATAATATTCTTCTAAAGCCGCTAGAACGGTCGTTACCCTTATTCAATGCCAATGGCTCTAAAGGAGCACTAGGGAATATTTCCCACACGGTATCTTTAATTATTGGAGTAAATGGTCATTTCAAGCATGTCGACGCTTACGTCGCCTTGTTTGGATCTCACACTCTCTTTATTGGGTATGACTGGCTAGCACAGCATAATCCGGACATTGATTGGGTTCAAAAGAAGCTGAGCTTCAACAACTGTACTGACAGTTGTAAATTATTGGGAACTTCTCGACTTCCTTCTTCGCACGAGAAGCCCCTTCATTTTGTACCTTCTCTCAGGGAAACACGCGCTGAAGTCGCGGCTAAAGTACCTGAAGTTTATCATGATTTCTTGGATGTGTTTTCCGAAGAGGAATCTATTCGGATCCTGGAACGAAAACCCTGGGATCACGGGATTGAACTCAAGGAAGACTTCGTGCCTAAGAAAGGACGAATCATCCCTCTGTCTGAGACAGAGCTAGAAGAAGTCAAGACTTTTCTCGATAAGGAGTTAAAAAGGGGTATATACGACCATTGAAGTCACCCCAAACAGCTCCTGTTTTCTTTATTCCAAAAAAGGATGGTAAAAAACGACTGGTTATGGACTATCGGGGTTTAAACGAGGGAACCGTCAAGAACGCTTATCCTCTTCCCCTTATTTCTTTATTGGTCGAACGCCTTAAGGGTGCTGACTTACAGTGACCTCAAAAACCCTTTCCATACTAACCTCAACAGCAGTGCGCGAAGTGCACTGCCAGACACTGTGGGAATCTCACTTAGCTTTAGTGGAGTTGTAAATAGTACTCACTCTTAGCTATAAAGCCGCACCCAAGGTCATGTGATTTGGTTCACACACCATTGAGATATGTCGATTTTAAAACAACCATATCATAGAAAGGGTTTTTGAGCTTTTCAAATCATGATTAGGATCTTAGTCAAATCATTCATTATGTGTCATTGTTTGTTGATACAAACAAGGATATACATGTAAATAGCATGTCTGAGTTCAAAAAAGTTCCCACACTTCTTGATTCTCAACTACCATCATGGTTAAATCCCTCTCTCTCACTCAGCAAAGCACTATTCTTTCTCTGCTTGATGCTGGCCACTCTGGTGAAGCCATTGCAAAGCAAACTGGTTTTAGCCCTTCTACTATATCCAAACTTCGCTCCAAGAAGCACTCTACCCTTCCCAAAGCTATTGGAGGTCGTCCTTCCAAGCTTTCCCCTACCAATATTCGCCATGCCCAACATCTTATCACCTCTGGCAGAGCTGAAAATGCTGTTCAAGTGACCAAAGCTCTATCC
>JBBPNX010000966.1:0-12155 GCA_038091155.1 Harrya chromipes
TGCCTAATCTGCATTTGAGCACCAGGTAGGAGCATTGCTGGATGCCATTTAAATTCATTTTGTTTCTCGATGAAGAACAATCTATCGATGGGAATGGGTAGCTGGTATGATTGTGAGGACTGATGTAGCAGGGAAAGGGAAATGAATTATCCTCACTTTCTGGTTCTCAAGAAATGCGCCAGCAATTGCAAGGTTGGAGGGACCGAAGCCAAGGCCTATAACATCGTATACTTGAATTGAAGGATTTGCGGACATGTGAATCGCGTTGGATGCTGCTGCGAACGATACGGCTATTGGAGCAGGTTGGAGGCCAAGTCCAAGTCCGGACGAAGTCGCTGGGAACTTTGGTCTGAACAAATACTGCCAATGAAGGGCGAATTTTGACGGGGGCCGGCCGTCGTGGAAGACGGGCAGATCCGTTACTGGGAGTAGCTGATACTGTGGTAAAAGTTGTGAGGTACCACTGTAAGCGTGGAATTATCTGATAAATGGCACACAGTAAGCAACTCCTGTTTGGTCCGTTCTGGTCAAGTTCTCACAGTGGCTCTGCATCCGCTTATCAGATAACCGACACTTGGCAACACTGACAACCCACCAACGTTCCCCATTAGCACCACCGCCATGTCCTCAGTGTCTGCCCCGGTCGACTACAAGGTGGTCCAGTTGCCAGACTTCTCCAACAATCGCAAAAATCGCAACATCCACCCACTCTTCCATCAAGTAGCTTTGGACGATCACCTCCGTGTTCAGGTCGACCGTACAACTCTCGACGCCTTCATTCTGGTAGCCTACGCATATGTCCTTGGCGTGTACTGCGGAGTTACAGACGTCCTCCTTTCCCTGGAGCCCTTGGACGTCCTACCTTCACAATTCCGTTTACAGTGGGATGAAAGTGCGACATGGCTTAACGCTCTTGAGGTAGCGAGAGTTGCTCTCACGCAATCCAGAGAAAAAATTGTTGCCCACTCGACCTCCCAGTTGCTCAAGGTCTCGGAAGTAGTTGCAGAGCGATCCCCGTTCATTGCAATCTTTCGGGATTCCTCCCGAAGCGACAGTTACCCATCATCTGCGTCCTTACCGCCGCTGTCACGATCACGACTACCTTTCCTGATCCACACAGGTGATGGATTTTTGCATCTTCACTCGGCTTCCAGTCAGTTCAGCTCTTCTATGGCCTCTCTGTTCCTCCGTCAGATAGCTGCCGTGGCTGCAAGAGCACTTGCCGATACATCGCAGAAAATAGCTGCACCTCTGCACTTGAACAGCGATCTCACCTCTGTCGTCGAAGCCCTACCGGCGCACGAGCGGACCACCTACTATCCGCATATACCTCGAGCCCACTTCGCCACTGATTATATCCTTCCACATTCAACCTCCACTCCGGACGCCGCCGCTGTGCAGTGGTACTCTGAACTGTCAACCGACGTGGCGGCGCTTCTAAATCCAGAATTCCTGTCGTACGGTGACCTTGACCACGCCGCGAACCGCTTCGCTCGCTTCCTCCTTGCCAGAGGTCTTTCCCGAGAGGATCGGGTTGCAGTTTGCATGGACCGCGATCTCATGTTCCATCCAGTTTTATTTGGCATTCTACGCGCTGGTGGATGCTATGTTCCCGTCAGTCTGAGTTTTCCTTTATATATCTCCACGCTCAGGATTATCCCGCACAGATTGATCCGGAATTGCCTACGGAAAGGAAACTTTTCATTGCGAGGAATTCCTTGGCAAAATTTGTTATTATATCGTCCCAGTACCATGCTCGCGATCTTTTCGGAGATTTGTCAATCAATATCCATGACATATCCATCCAACAAACTATCTCCAGTATGAGCGATGCCGCAGTCGACCCTCAGGCTGTACATCCAGGAAATATAGCATATATGTTATACACTTCGGGTATACAGTCCTTCGGAGCTTATATTCGGAAAAGCCTCATTGAAGTTTTGCAGGTACCACTGGAAACCCTAAAGGCTGTCTCCTGACTCACGACGGTCTCTCGGAGGCCATCCTAGCCCTCAGCTTCTTCGCTGCGAACGTCCGAATGTCAGACATTCGCAAAGGAAGATACTTGTCTATCGCATGTGCGTCATCCCTCTCGATCGCTGACATTCTCGGGTTTGTGATGAAATATCTTCCCGCCAACCAGCTATAGCATTCGATGTCCATCTTTCAGAGATCTTCGTTCCGCTTGCTCTGGGGATGACAGTAGTTTCTGCGAAACGCAGTGAGCTCCTGGAAAACTTGCCCCTTTACATCAATATCCTTGGAATCACGCATGTCGGACTCGTGCCTAGCTTGATTGATGCCACCATGTATGCAGTAGAAGATAATCGGAGAGGAGAGGAGATGAAGCTTAGATATATTGCCAGCGGCGGGGAGAAAATCAGTGATTCTGTAAGTCTTTTTATCACCTGCCCGGAGTGGACCCGTTCTACCAGCTCTTCCCCGTCAGATCCTCGACAAATGGGCCGACCATCCATTTGTAAGACTCGCCAATTTTTATGGGTAAGCATCTCCGTCGTCGTCTCCGAGTCTATCAAAGACGAACTAGGATGTAGTCCTAGTGAGGTAACCATAGGTTGCTGTGCACGGTTCATGGACGGAAACGTCCCTCGAGAGAATATCGGCCGAGCGTTTGCCAACGTTTCTTCATACGTTGTTGATGACAACCTCAATATTCTTCCTCGAGGAGTTGTCGGTGAGCTTGTGGTTGCAGGGCCGCTTGTTGGACAAGGGTATCATGAACTGCCTGACGTCACTGCTAAATCCTTTATGGAGTGGCCACACCCAGGATCATGGTCTTATCGCACTGGAGACCTAGTTCGCATGCTTTCAGACGACACCCTTCATATCATAGGCAGAATCGACACGCAGATCAAGTTACGGGGCGTGCGAATAGAAGCAGACGGTATCTGTGCTGTCTTCAGGAATGCTGCTCTTCGTGAGCTTCGGTTGCAGTTGCATGCAGGGACCGTACTCGCCGCGCACCCGTCGATTGGGAACGGAACCATGTCGCAATTAGTGACCTTTGTTGCATGGGATATCCGGGCTCCGATCTCCGTCCGCCGGAACACTAGGCCCCGGGTGTTCTCTTTCCCAGACGACGTACTGCAGGTTCTTCGAGCGATTTCCGAACGGGAGCTCGCTAGTTACATGCGACCCGCACACATAATTCGACTCAGCTGGCTTCCTCTAAATTCCAACGGGAAAACAGATGACAAAGCCTTGTCTTTGATTTTCAGGGAAATCGACTTTCAGCAGCTTTTTGACGCGATCCGCAACACGCCGTCCGTGGATGGTTACTCATCGCAAACCGACATCCAGCAAAAACTTATATCCCTGGTCGAAGACCACGTCAAGATTTCTCCTATCGACCCTCGAATTAATCTCTTGGCCTACGGCATGGATTCATTGTCATTCGTGAAACTGGTGTCGGATATCAAGCGAACGTTCCATGTGTCTATTGCCGTCGCGGATGTCATGAAAGCGGCATCGATCGAAGCCACGGGTAAATTGATTCAAACAAATCCGCTTCCTGCACCGGCCTCATCCACAAATCAAACCATGAGACTGTTCTTCGAGCAGTGGCTTCATGTGGTACAGGAAAATCTGCCGCATGCACAAGTTGGACGCGTTCTTCCACCATTTCCCATTCAAGAGGGTGTCCTTTATCATTCAGATGGCCATCCAACCTCATGCGTGCAACACGTTGTCATGAGCATTTCGGATCAGATTCCCCTTTCGCGAGTACGCGATGCGTGGGAGGCTACGATGAAGGAATTCGATATCCTCAGGTGAGTCAGTGCCAGTGTGTTTGCCAGTTTTGCTCCGCTGAAGATGATCCCGTGTAAACCAGGACCGTGTTTCATTTCGGAAGACAGTTAGTTCAGGTTGTTCTTACACCCACAGGCTCTCGACTCCCCTGGATGGAACAACGGACGCCTCTTACAGACCCAAACTCATTTGGCACTTTTTTCTACGCTGAAGTGGCGCCATCTTTAGCGAAGCAAATCAATTCCACAACATCAACGACTCCTCCATTTCGTTTAGCTGTCTTTTCCACATCAGACCACCATCATCGTTGGTTAACATTATCAATTCACCACGCGCTATTCGATGGGGTGTCTCTACCACGTATTCTGAAATATGTAGAAGATGAATTACTGGCAAAGCCGCACCCTATCACTTGTTCTCCGGAATCGCTTTTGGAATACATGCATAGTACGAAGATCGACGGGGGACGCCAGTTTTGGGCCACAAGATTTTCTGACTTCGTATGGTCTGGGCGTCGCTTGACAGGTGCACGGTTACCAAGTCAAGTTCGAAGGAAAGCCACCTCTCTCACTACATCCCTGACCGCTTTGAGGAAACTCCTGGTTCAACACCAAGTCACCATACAATCTGCGCTGACATGCGCGTTTGCGTTTTCTCTGGGAAGGCATATACATCACACTGATGACGTTGCTTTCGTGGTAGGTTTCTACTTTGTGGCCGTTACCACGCCTTGACAAAAAAGGTCAGGTCATTCGCGCAGGACGGTTACTTCCTGTCGAGGGTGCCGAAAATGCAATATGCCCTACTATAAATGTGCTCCCAACTCGAGTTCGCCTTGACACGGAACATTATCTACAACACGTTCAGGCAGATATTTCAGCCGGGGTGGCATTCGAACACTTCCCTTTATCACACGTGCTTAAATGGCTACCGCCAGGAACTGCCCCATTCGACACCCTATTCGCAGTTACCGTTAAGGATGATACTCAATATGAGATATGGGATATCTTGCGCAGTGAATTGCCTGAGCCTGACGCAAGTAGTCACTTCTCGAAAAGTTTGGTTGATTGTTGACGACTTCACTAGTTCCCGCTTTCAGTCGAGATCGTACTTAACCAGAGGGATGACACAGTCATCGTTCAGGCCGCCTATTATGACAGTGAATTTATAGCCGAAGGCGTTGACAAATTTTTCCAACAGTTTGAGGCTGTCCTTCTGGATATCCTTAACAGAGAAAACTGTTACGTGCCACTGCCTGCCCGGGGATTTCGAGACGTGAACGTTGCGTCTACGATGCCTGTCCACGACAACTTGGAAGAGGAATCAGGGGAAAATCTGGTCGCCCTCGCACCATTGAGCAAAATTGTCTCAAATTTTTTCGGGTTTCCACCAGAGCGACTACATCTAGACGCATCGCTGGTCTCTTTGGGACTGGACTCCATTCGATCTGTTGGCTTGTCTCGAGTTCTTCGTCAACATGGTTATTCCGTCAGTGCAGCGGATATCATGGAAAAGCCATTTGTATGGAAACTCGCTGCTTTATGTGCACGATCATCCAGCCACTCTGTGCGGCCGGAGATCGATCAGGGCATTCTCTCTTTGCGACAGCGGTGCGAGAGAATCAAGAGTCATCTCGACCCGTCGACATGTAAACTATCCATCGATGACGAGGTTGACGTATTCCCCACGACTGCACTGCAGACTGGCATGATATCCCAGGTAAAGGTTTTCTCTTTTTTTCATCAGTCACTTTTTGCTCATGAGAACGATCGAAAGACTATCACCTCTGCTGGAAACCTGTATTTCCACTCATTCGTCCTCGAACTCAGTCCAGATACCGACCTATCACTTCTTCAGAACGCATGGAATCGTACAATCCGCGATCTCGACATCCTTCGGACTACGTTCCATTACGTAGCAGAGCTTGCATGCTGGGTACAAGTTCGGCATTCCGTTGTACAACTTGATTGGAAAGAGGGTAGTATTTCGACTCCATCGACCTTCCCTCAGAACATCATCGATGAACTCTTCCTGCACATCAAGCCAACCGACGAGTTTTCCTTTCGAAAACCACCTATCCACTTGCAGATCTTGCACGCTGATCCTGTCGGACTTTATCTTGTGCTCTTCATGCATCATGCGTTGTACGACGGTTTCTCCATCCCCAGCCTGCTATCACATGTCGAACGTATATACCGGAACCAAGAGATTGCGCCCCCGGCCCAGTTTTTTGACTTCCTTCCACGCGTATTATACCAACAGGATCACGCAACCGCATACTGGACTGAGAAACTCAAAGACTACCACCCGGACACCCTTCTGCGCAACACATCTCTGTCCTCGAAAGCAATCGTTGCATCGAGGCTTGTCTCTGTCGGACAGGAGTTACTACTGCAATTGATTCACGATAACGCCGTCACCCTACAATGTGTTGCACAAGCTGTATGGGCGAAATACCTAGCTTCATCGGAGTCTTCGAACGATGTGGTCTTCGGGCATGTCGTCTCTGGTCGATTGTTTGACGATTCGGAAGAGGTAGTTGGACCAATGCTTGTGAGTGAAAGACTAGTATTCATGTGATGAAGATACTGAATTCGACTCCGAATTCAGAACACAATCCCTTGCCGCGTCCAGCTCTCCCCACATATGAGCAATCGAGAGTTACTCCAGTCTATCCATCGTGCCAATGTTGGTGGATTGCCTTGGCAGCACGTTTCACTCCGACTCGTCCAGAGCGAACTGCAGCTACATGGGTTATTGAACAGTTTATTCCTGTTTCAACCTAGCCGTCCTCATACCCACAGTCACCTGTGGACTCTACGCGATCCAGAGGAATTTGGTGCGCAGATTCAGGTGAGCTAGCAGTGCGGTTCACATACTACTTGATCTGATGACTCAAATTCCCTCAGTACCCCCTCAACGTTGAATTTCACGAGGTGGAAACTGGATTCCTGATCAAGTTGGCTTGCCGGTCCGATATAATGGATGCCGAGACACTCAATGGCGTGTTGGCTAGCATTGACATACTGGTGAATGAGATGGTCCATCATCTCGACAGTCCAGCCACAGTTCCCATATCCATTCCCACACCCTCCTCCATTAATGTGAACACCCGACTGGTTGATGGCACAGAACAGGCTTCCCAGCCGGTTGACACTACGTTTATCCTCCCGGAATTGTTGACCAGCATCGCATCGGTGGCCCGTTGTTCTGCCGAAAATTTGTCGGCTTCGCAGTCACTTGTGGCCGTCGGCGTGGACTCTATCACTGCCATCAGTTTGAGTGCCAAGTGCAGGAAAGCTGGCTTGGCAATCAGTGCTGGGGACATCGTCTCCAGCTCCACGATCGGGGAATTGGCCAGCAAGGTGACCAGGATCAATCTTGACGCCGCAACATTGCAAGACCACCACCCCTTGCTCGAGATAGCGATCGAAGAACGTCAGGCGATCATTGAACGATTTCAAGAGAGTCGTCGCCATCAGATCGTTTCGATTTCGGCCGCTACGGAGGGTATGAAATGGTTGATTACAGCTTGGGAACGTAGCCTTCGCCAGCGTTTCCATCATGTTTTTGCATACAAACTTAGCCCCGATATCAACATTGAACGGCTTCAAGATGCATGGAAGGCTCTTAGGGCACATCACCCAATATTGCGGTCGACATTTGCTTCAGCACCCGGATGTATTGACCCCCGCGTGGTCACATTTGCATTAGACTCGAGAGAGGTGGAAATATCTCAGGAATTCTTCGAGCAGGATCAAGATCTGGATGCGCTTGCTGAAAAGATGAAGACTATCGTCATGTCACCCTTGCCTATCACTGCTGCCCAAGCGAAGGGGTCTCTTTTGACGTCAAAATCGACGAACAATCGGTACCTGCTGATTCGGATGCATCATTTCCAATACGACGCTTTCAGCCTCCGGCTGTTGCTCGAAGACCTCTCCTCTATTTATCTTGGTTCGTCGCCGCAAAATACTTCAGATATCAGTGCATTTTTAGCCGCGTTCGCTCCCTCGGTAACCAATCTGTCAGAGCAAAGAGTGTACTGGAAGTCAGCTATGCCTCTTCCGTTTCGCCCAGGATATCTTCCACCATTGATACCCAAGAACGATCAACCTTCCCTGGAGAGGATCATCGTAACAATCACATCGGCTCTTCCAAACGCCGCCGAACTGAAGAAACAAGCCCAAGCAATTGATCTACCGCTACCTTGCGTCCTCCTGGCGTCTTGGGCATCGGTACAGGCATCTCATTCTTCATCGGACCACGCTACGTTTGGGCTCTGGCAAGCGGGGCGGACCGGTTCGGTTCCGAATATCTTGAACTTGGCAGTTCCATGCATGAACGTCCTGCCGATAGACATCACTGTGTCGGACAACCTCCTCAAGGTCGCCCATGATGTGAAACAAGACCTCTATAAACGTACACCAGTCATCCAACAGAGCAATCTGCGGAACGTCGATGAATGGATAACGGGAGGGAAAGGTTTACCATTTACTAATGTATTCATTAACGTGCTTGAGATCGCAGGAGAGGATAGTCGCGAAACCGAGCTCTTCACCTTCGTTGAGGTAATTAAGTGGATCTTGCTCGGATCTCATTGCTCATCCTTTGTCAGGTTGACCACACCATACCTATAAAACCACTTGTTTTTGAGGAATCCGACGTGATCGACCCAGTGCCTGTTGCAAAGTTACTTCAGGTGCGTGTTAGTTGTGAAGTTCACGAAACGGAATCATTGAATGTCAACATTTAGGACGACGTCATGATTGACATTGTAATCAACGGAAAAATGGATGCTATCACGATGTCAATTGAGAGCGCACCGACGATCATGGATGCTGGTCGCGCGAAAGAAATTATTGATATCTGGGCGACGGGTGTACAGCGTTGCCTGTCCGAGTCGCACTAAGGTCATACAACAATAGTAAATGGGCAGCTGCTGCGTACTTAACCAAGACACGTGAATTGATCGTGGTTGTTACTCGTTCGTGTTGGTCCTCTGCGAGCAGCATCGAGACACTGCTTCTCTAAGCCCCTTAGCCAAACGACATCAATTCCCGCGTCCTTCAGCCTTTGCGCTCCCTCACACTTTACGAAGTCATCTGGTTCGCCTACTCCGATGATGCATCGTCTGATCCTTGCGTTGATGAGTGCATCTGCACATGCCGGGAGGCCAGATGTTCTGACCGAACAAGGTTCCAGCGTAGTGTAGACATCGGTGCACCGCAGAAGGTCTTTGGTGGATGGAGTCGGAGACACCGATGAAAAGAGAGTTGCAAGGTGTGGCATTGAGAGACTGTGTGCTTTTATCAAGGCATTCGCTTCCGCATGCGTGTTTCCAGGCAACTCTCTCGAGTAGCCCGTAGCCAAAGTGACCGGTTTCATGCCTGGTACGCGCGCGACCAGGACACATCCGACACAAAATGCCGTTTGCACGGGCACACAATCATCCGATAAGGCTTCGTTCAATGCTTGTTGCATGAAGATCGTGTCTTCTTCAGCCGCAGTCCGTTCGGTGTCCGAGTCGATCATGATCGATGACTGTAAGTGAAGCAGAGACTAATGATGCTGCTACGTAGTATAACTTGAGTATTTACGTAAGTAACGAGCTTAGCACCAGTCTGAGATTGAATTCTTGTCTGGGTTTGAACATCTGGCCACAAGTTACTAAAAAGTGTAGGCTAATGTATTATTTAATTTCACTAATATTACGACTCCGTCGGCACTTTCCGGGAATCTGGAACGGATGTGTTCTACGCAACATCGTCGACTTCGAGTTTAACGACCACCATGTCGTCTCCATCTGCTTTCGCCTCTGACAGACTCGTCGAGGACGACGAAATTATGGGGAATCCCCAACCCGGGGGAGGTGACGCCGACGCGACAATGGCAGATGGTAACGGTGTCTCGGACGACAGCTCAGAAGAACCTGAGGATGACGAGGAGGAGGAAAAACGCATAAGGGAGGGCTTCATTGTCGATGAGGAAGAGGAAGAAGATGAGGACGATGAGGAGGAGCGGCGGAGAAGAAGAAAGCGGCGGAAGAGACGTCATCGGAGACGTGGTAAGCCCGTCTTCAATGTTACTTCTCGGTAATATTGACTTTCCTCCAGAGGTGGAGGAGGAAGCGTTGGAAGAGGACGACTTGGAGCTTCTGGAGGAAAATACAGGTACCTCGTTCAGAAACCGCTTGACGCGTCTACGCCGTGGCCGTGAAGATGGTTCCCCACCAGTGGCCTCCTCCTCAAGACGGAAGCAAGTAGTCGAGTCATCCGAGGATGATCTCGATAACGACGATGATCTCCCGCAAGTTCAGGATATCCAGCGTATCTGGGATGACGAACGGGTAGGGGGCGGGAGGGAAGATGAAGAAGATATGGATGATTTCATCGACTATGAGGACGAGGAAGAAGGGGCGGGCGCTATGGACGAGCAAGAGCGAGAAGAGAGACGTAAGGAGAGGAAAAAATTGGAACGCCAGCGGAGGAGAGCCATGGGCTCCCGACCTGAACTTACTGGTATTGATGCCAAGTGAGTCCAGAAACTTCTTTTGCAACTGTGCATCGGTCCTAATCACCTTCCTTAGTGCTTGGGATGAAATTCATGAGGTTTTTGGTGACGGCCATGAGTATGATTGGGCGCTAGAAGGCGATGACGAGGGAGAGTACGAGGAGCGAATCAAGCCTGAAATGAAATATCAAGATGTCTGTTCTTCATTTATCTTGCTTCACTAGAGTGGATACTCACGACTTTTCAGGTCTTCGAGCCTTCGGAAATACGTGCCCGGATGCTTACAGAAGACGACGACCTGATTCGGGCACAAGACATCCCGGAGCGCATGCAACTCGCCACTTCTTCGCTTTCGCAAAACGCAACCTTATCTCTTCATCAGAACCTTACAGAAGCGGATATTGATGACGCTGCTACCTGGGTAACTTCACGTCTGTCAAGTCGCAAAACCAGGGACTTTTTCTCTCCAGATGGGCCCTATCAAACGTATTCGCAAGCATTGGTCCTAGCCGTTTCGTATGCTTTGCGCTTCCTCTTCGTCCACGAGTTCGAAGTTCCGTACATTTGGACACACAAGAGGGATTATATCTCGTACTTCAACCCTCAGGAGATGCGCGCCAGAGTTGAGCTTATTACCTTGTCCGAGTTGTGGAGGATATACGCTCTTGGCCAGAAATATCGCTCTCTCCTTGATCGTCAAAACGCACTCATCGCCTCCTATACTCGACTCAATGTAGAAGACGAATACTTCGAGCAATCTGTCAGGCCTAAGATCGAATGTGTCGAGATGGTCGCGGACGCGACAGAATGGTTATCCATGAAATATAAGGTGATCAAGCCGGACTCGTTCGACTTACATTTCCACGACGACGAAGAGCTCGACCGCAAGCGTAAGACCCCAAGTCGGATCTCAGCATATGAGGTTGCGAAGAAGAGTATTGTCGCAAAGTTGGCCGATGTGGGTCATTTTCTGGACATGGTCTTTCATCGCACTGAATTCTTGACGTTAGGGATTTGGCATCCGCCCCCATGAGGTCGTGCAAAATTTTGTAGCCAATGACCGCCCCAATTTTGTCGAGGATCAAGAGCTGAATCCGGTTGCTTTCGCTGAACAGTTCACGAACCCCGAGTCGGCTGTGTTGCAGACATCTGAAGAGGTGTTACGGCGCGCTAGGATGATTCTTGCCACGGAACTAGGCAAAGACCCGTTACTCCGTCAATCTATGCGAGATCTATTCAGAACCGAGGCACAAATATCGGTGCAGCCCACGGAGCGCGGTGTTAACAAAATTGACGAACATCACCCATACTTTGTTCGTTAAACCGAATCCTTTGTCTCTGGTATCTACTAAGTGATATTATTTGTAGAACTTCAAATACCTCCACCACAAACCTATAACTCAGATGTTGGACAGTGCGCAGTTTTTGCATATCGTAGCTGCTGAAGCCGAGTTATTGGTAACTGTCTCGATTTACCTAACCAACGAAGCCAAGGCCAGGTTCGAGCGCCAGCTGAACGATGCATTCGCCTCGGACAGTTATAGCGACATTGCTAGGTCATGGAACGAAGAGCGATCTCGGGTCGTCCAAGAGGCACTGGAATATCACCTTATTCCAGTTGGCACTAAGTGGGCAAGAGAGTGGTTGCGAGAAGAGGTCGAAGATGCCTTGGCCATTCATTGCGGTAACGAGCTCAAAGAGGTAGGACGTTACACCTTCTGGTACCTTCTTAGCTGACATATTTCAGCGCATCGATCTTGCCCCCTTCATAACTGGAGACGCACAACCTGGATACACCCCATCTGTCCTTGCTATCTCTTGGGGAAAGGGAGACCCTCAAAAGGACGCCATCACCCTCGTTCTCTTGGATG
>JBBPNX010000967.1:0-12154 GCA_038091155.1 Harrya chromipes
CGAGACCAATTCAAAAACCTACCGCAACAGGTGCAGGTGGTGGTGGTGGTGGTGGTGGTGGTGGCGGCGGCGGCGGCGGCGGCGGTGGCGCCTCTTCCGGCGCCTCTTGTCCTGCCGGCGTCTCGATAAGTTCTACATAGTTTGCTACCGACCGTATCAGCGATGTCGTCCTAAACATGGCATCGGGATGCCTACCAGGGAACAAGCCCGACTTGGCACCACCCTGTCCAACCCCACTCCACCATCCTTCATCGACTTCTTCAATCTGTTCAATCATCTCGCCTTCGATGAGGTTCATCTCGTTGTCTTCCGTAGCCTGATGAGAGAGCATGGACCATCAGTAGGGTACAGCGATCACGTCGGAATAGGCAAGCACCTCATACTCGTATACGACGACGGCACAGTTGCCCTTCCCACCTTGGGGGGGTTCCGGCTCTGGTTCCGGCACCGGTTGTATGCTCAGAGATGCAAGCTGCGCGACTGGCGGCGGTGGTGGTGGTGGTGGTGGCGGCTAGAAAATGGGAATTAGCTTCAAGATAGATCTAACAGATCACGTCTTACCGGAGCTTCCTCCTCCTCAACATAGCTCGCATGCGTCACTGGTGCTGGCGGTGCGAGCGGGGGCGGAGGTGGGGGCGGGGGCGGGGGAGGTGGAGGCACCTCTTCCTCCACTTCAGGCTCCGGTTCGGGCTCAGGCTCGAGAACACGCGCTGGTTGAAGAATAGGTCGCGGTGGCGCCGGGGGTGGCGGTGGCTGCGAACAGTCAAACATGAGTTTCAGCGCACCCTGGCCAAGAAAAACGACAAACAGGCGGTGCGGGGAACTCCGGTTCAGGCTCGGGTTCAAGTTCGGTGGGCCGGCTCGACCAAGTTGCGGCAGCGCCTCCGACCGCTGCGCCTACCGCACCTACTCTACCACCAAAGCGACCCGAGGAGGCGGCGCTGACCCCTGTCGAGGTTGGTGACTGCCACGAAGCAGCTTTGCTTCGCTGTTCTTCTTCCTCGGCCTGCTTCTTGGCGAGGGCCTGCCGCTCACTCCAAGTAAGCTTCTTGGCACCCCCAGCAGTGGTACCGGCACTCTGGCGTGGAGGTGGTTGTGCTTGCGCTTCAGACTGTTGAAATGGATTCTTTAATTTACCTGGCGTCAGCTTGATCGGTGTATAAGCAGTACCCTTGATGATTTGGATTCAGACCAGTATTCTGGAAGGATGTCATGATCAGACTCACGACTGGCGCGATACGATCCTCCTCTGCAGGCTTGGTAAGGACATTCGACGATACGACGGGGGCAGGAGAAGACGGGACGGCGCGCGTAGCTGGCGTGTATGACTTGCGAGCGAACCATATCAAGTGACGAATACACGACACTGAAAGTATACTTACCGACGTCGGTGCTGGACGAGATGCGCTCGGTGCCACAGGACGTAACGCTGCCGGAGGCAGAGGAGGCGGTGCAGGAGCTTCATTGCCCCAGTCATCTTCATCGGCGGCGTTGCTCGGTGGCGCTGTCTTCATCGGCGCCGGCACAGGTGCACCAAACACGGGCCGTGGTGCAGTTGGGACGGACGGCTTCGCAGTGGACATGACTGCGGCGGGTCTCGAGGACGCCGCACTGCTGGGTGCGGGAGGCACTCGCCGCATGGCTGCGATATCGGGTTTACCGATCGGCGTGTAGTTGCTGCCTACGGGTGCGATTGGCTCAAACTTGCGTGGTTTCTCGTTGTGGGCAGAGTATTTCGCGCCCGATGCGGCTGCGATGCGCTGCATGATGAGTGAGGGGGTGACGTCGGACTGAGGGGTTGCAGAATCAGAGGGGCCATGCCGGCATATAGGAAGGAGAGACGGACCTCGTTGCGCGCATTGATGACGACGTGTGTGCCACGGAGGAACTTGGCGACGGCGCTCGAGTGCGTGTGGAAGAGCCCCTTCTTGACTTCGGGTACACCATCGCCACACCAGCTGATTTGCACAAACTTTGGTAGTTTACTCTGCGTAACATCAGAGACATCTTAGTTCAACCCACAGCGCAAAGACGAAATGAGAAGAACGGACGTTGGGGTCTATCACTTTGGCAAAGGCGTATTGTATCCTGGTGGGACAATCAATTCGGATTCCATCGCGTAGGAAGGGAACGGATGCCACAGACCTTCCGTCCGAGAACTCTTCCTGAAGTTCTTCGAGCCCACCATCGCCAGTGGACTGAACCTTGAGATCGTTCGTTCCTTTGTCGTAAGTGAAGACCGCCCAGTCGATACCTTTTCCAGCGACCACGTTCTGATACGCGTCGTTGATCTCCTTGCTCGACAAGTTGACTTGAAGAGACATGGATCCTACAGAGATCGTAGTCAGTGTCCTTCCGCTACCACGAACGAGCGCGATGGCCACACCCTGGTTGTCGTCACAGATATTGGTGTGGGCGCAAAGATATGTTTCAGGGTTAGCCCTGTGCCACTAAGAAAACCCGCTAATGTAAATCACGTGATCTACAAAGGACCGTGCTGATTTCTTCCAACGCTTTTCCTTGTCTAACCACGTTCCCTGCCCACGTCTTGAAAACAGCCGTCTTGATCGATTGAGCGTTAACCATCGAAGTATTGGTTTACCTGAGCTATACTTGTGGCGTAGATGGCCAAATCAACGTCAGAGACACTATTATGGGAGATCGGGAATGTTGTGCCTCCACACGACGCCTGCCGCTCTCGAGATCTCTATCGCGATAGCCCGAACAGCTCGCACTTCCTCCGTCGTCGCGCCATTCCTACGCGCACCCTCCAAATGCCATTCGATTTGCTTCGGCGTGTCGATGGCGATCAGCGCCGAAATCATCGCAAAAGAGGTCTCCATGGGTGACGTGGCGCCCATGAAGGCATAGCTATATCCATACGCCAAACTAGTGACCCAGAAGCCTGGTCGGGACGACGGTCTCGGTGCGCGGGACAGAATGGATGGATGGTGGGAGACGTACCGAGGTCAGGATAGATGGCGCTCAGTAGGTCTTGCGTCGGTTTTGCCGTCGCGCCGTATGTCTGATCAAAGTACGCTTTTCCCGCGTGGGTGAGTTCTTCGATAGTCGGATCCGGGTTTCTACGATCGGTAGATGGTAATCCGAGCCTGAGTACATCGCATCACGTCTTGGAGTACATCGCGTACCGCAAGGTTTCCTTGTCCTGAAGCGCTACTGGCGTTGCTTCGTGGAGCGAGATGAGGGCGTTGATGACCTGTTGTGTACGGATGAGCACATCATGAGGGATCACACGGAAAGCGAAGAGAGACGACCTTGGGGAATCCACAGATGTTACCTGACTTGAACACCGCGTCACGGATTTTTCGTGCAGCTGTGAGCCGATCCTCGTGCGATGCGCCGATCGCGTCAAGATCGTGGAGGACGTACTCGAGAACGCGCGGGACAGCTTCGGGACAGTTGCTCGCGGTGAATGTGATGGCTGCGATAGCGTACCAGGGGCTCTTGACGTACGTCGATTGGGGTGGGTAGAGTTGTTTGAGATGAGAGAGAAATTCGGGGGTTGCGATATGAGCCATGTTCAATGGTGGGGTTGGCAATGGCGCAATTCTTTATATTTTATGTTTAGCCGCTCATATGCGGTCCTCCTTCTCGCTGTCGGCCAAATGTCGTTGCACGTCGACCTGTCTTTCGGCACAGAAAAAAAGAGGTGGCCTAGGAAAACGAGCGTCTCCGACTTGCTCGCCACATCATTGTTCGCATCACAAAGGTGGCTTGGTGGCACCGGATCATACGACGATTCACTGGAGCCCGGAACGCTCACCAGCTAAGTACTCCACAGTGATACCCCCTCCAGCACGGAATAGAGCTATAGAATGGTAGCAGGCGAGCTCCGTCCCTGAAACCGCGGTCTCGTGCTCACCAGTTTCTCTAGTTGATCTTGACCCGACTGTCGACTTTGCCGCTGGAACCGCTGCAGGTATGCCACAGAAATACTATGCTAACGTGAGCCTGACCCGTCGATTGTAGGTGTAGTTGGACTTTTGGTCGCACACCCTTTTGACACAGGCAGGTTCTTCCAACGTCATTGGACCCGCGTTGACGTCTCACTCGCGCAGTCAAAACCCGCTTCCAGAACCCAGCCACCTATGCCAAGTACAAATCCACGTTGCATGCATTTATCACGATCATTCGGGAAGAACGGTTTACAGGACTTTACAAGGGGATTGTGTCACCGCTCGTACGTCTACTCTGGTGCTTCCACCTTCCTTTAGCCCACCTGAGCTGCTGATTCTTAGGCCACGTGCGCCTTTATGAACGGCCTCGTTTTCTCGTCGTACAAGTTCTTTATGAGGGCACAGCTCGATGACCCCACGTCGGTCCCTTCCCTGACGCAAGTTGGACTTGCGGGTACCGGTTGTGGCATAGTAACATCGTAAGGCTATGTGCTACACGTGTCGTCCGAGAATGAACGTTCTCTCCGCAGGCTTATCGCAAGCCCCACCGAACTCGTCAAGATACGACAGCAAAACGTGCTTGCGAACGATCCCAGGCACGCATCGGCGGCCAGAGTCGCGATGAGCATCTTTAGACAACACGGTATCCGAGGACTCTACCGAGGCTTGACCGCGACGGCGCTGAGAGACACAGGGTATGGAACGTACTTTCTCACGGTGAGGTCCCCCCGTTTGAAAGGTGGTGGTGAACGATGACGCGTGAACAACGAGGCTACAGTACGAGGCAACGTGTCGGTACTTTAAGCCCGCATCGGCGCAGTTCCCGGAGGCCGACCATTCCTCGCTGTTGTCTGAAATTGATTCGGAAGCAAGTAGTATGCCATGGTCGGCGCTCTTTCTTGCGGGGGGTCTTGCAGGGATTGCGGGGTGGCTGACGACGTTCCCGATGGACCTGGTTAAGACGCGGATGCAGAGCACGGATCCGAGAGCGACGACGGCGACGAGGAGTGTGATGGATCCTTATCGGACGATCGTATCGACTGTGGTTCACTCGTATCGTTCCGAGGGCCCCAAGGTATTTTTTCGGGGGCTGACGCCAACGCTGATTCGGTCCGTCTGCCTGACTGATTTTTTTTTGTGTACTGACAAGCTGAGCAAGGTCCGTTCCGGTGAATGTTGCGACGTTTTCGGTATATGAAACTGTCGTTCACATGTTGTGCTGATATACGGATTGCAAAGGGGGACACGCAATGATGTTGGAGCATCATCGAACGTTGAGTGACTGATCCGCAGCGCGCAAACCCAATACCGACATGTAATTCCTGTGTAGCGTAGGAGAATCCAACGTTGGTACATACATAACGCTACGATACGAGCGGGTTATATTACGGCAAACGGCGTGCTGAGTTTGTGTAGCCAAAGTCGGCGACATTTCTAAATTTCCCATCTGCGCAGCGCCCATTCGCCTCGCACTTCCTCTTTGGCGTGCCCACCGTCTCTTTGGCCCTCTCTGGCCTCCTTCTCCCTTTCCTTTCCCTCCCCTTGATGACTACAGTTTCATCAGTATCGATGTCTCTCTCCAACGTCGACACCCAAACTTCCTCCGACCCCTCCTGGGAGGGCGACAGGATGTCAGTCTCCATTTATCTCTCTCTACATCGACTCCCCCTAACAGTTCATCCATCTTCTAGGTTCAACATCTACATATACGATTACTGTAACAAACGTGGCTTCCGCAAAACTGCCCGCGAACTCCTCGCAGAAGCCGAGATACCTCCCGACTCTGCCCCCCCAATTAACGCTAAACAGGGCCTCTTATTTGAGTACGCCTAGTCCCTTTTCCCTCTTTCTCCCCTCACCATTCCCCCGAAGATGGTGGAGTGTCTTCTGGGTCCTCTTCACTGCCAAGAGCAACGGCGCAGGAACGGAAGACGCCATGGTCTACACTCAGGTTCGTCGTCCTTCCTCTCTCCTCTTCTGTCCACTAACCCCCTCTCCAGCACCAAATGCAACAGGTCAATCTCAGGCAGGGTTCCAGACCTCTCGCTCACCAGATGCCTCCGGTCAGTCGTATGATAAACGGTGCGAAACGTCCACTCCGCTTGCGCCAGCTCCACAATCTCTAAACACTCTACTGCTTCAGGAAACACCGCCCAGATGCCTTTCTCGATCGTCGGCGCTGGCCCTCAGCCAAACGGCGTCCCTATACAATCAAACACATCTACCCCCGCTGGACCTAACCCACCTCCCCCACAAAGCTTTACTACCCTTTTGCCAGGTCAGCGTCAAGCCGTTCCCCAACATCGTGTCCAAAACGGCGTCAATCCATACCAGTCTCCCACATTTGCCCATTCCCCGCAAAACCCCGGCGCTAATCCTGCTCCAAATCCACAAAACCCGATGAATCAGCTCGGTCCATCCCCCCACATGGCTCATATGGCTCGGGGCGGCATGCTTCCACCTAATGCAAATTTGGCTTCGGTTCCGCCCACGCAGACTCCGCCCTTCTCGCAGCTCGCCAGGTCTCCTAGCCGACCAGGTACCCCAGGTCAAATGATGCAACCCAGTCCTTCCCTCATGGACCGTCAAACTCCCAACCCTCACGAATCCGGTCTCAATGTCGAACTCAGTCGTTTCCCTATCCTCTTGATAACCAACATCAGACAGGAGCTGGGGATCCACGATAAGGAATCGCTTACGTATGATGAGAAGGTCATTTCATTTTCAGTCATATTCTTGGCGCCGCCGTTGACGTGAGTTTTAGAGTCGAATCGTGACCATGGCTCGGCAGCGAGTCAACATGGCTATGAGGAAGCCTGGTCCAGGGGGACCGCAAGGGCTTGCAGGTCCTTCAAATGTAGTCCAAGGCATGCAACTTGCCGGTCAACGTCAGTCCGGTCAACAACAGCCACCGCAAGGGCCACCTCAGCAGCAACTACCACAGCAACAGCAACAACAGCAACCTCAACAGCAACAACAGCCACCCCGAGTGGTGAAGCGTAATAGTACATCACCGGGCGAAGAGGTATATTTCCTTTTCTGTTTTGCTTTGTCGATCTGACCCTCCAATGTACAGCATGGCCAATTACCAAACAACGAGAGTTCTCCCCCAGACAGGAAACGCGTACGGCGCTCGTCTGTCAGCATGGATCAGGCATCCGCGCCCCCCGTTGGATACCCTCATCAATCGCAGCAACCACAAGTACCACAACAGATGATGAATGGTGGCATGATGCGACAAGGTCCGATACCCGCTGGCATGAATAACTTCCCTGCACACGGCCCTCCAGGAATGACTAATCCCGGTATACCCATGCCTATGGGCGCCCCACAAATACCAGGTAATGCAATGAATCCCGCAATGGGTGGTCCTCGAGCACCCAACATGAGTGGGGTCAGTTCCAGTCCAGTCAGTTGTTTCTTCATACTGAGAATACTTGCATTGTCTAGCAATTGCAATATCACCAAGGCGTACTCGCGGTCACAAAGGGCCTTGCGATGGCGAGTCTGCCAGGGGGCGGAGCGGGTACTCCTACTCCCGGTGATGCTCCTTTCAACTCCGGTCCAGGACAATCTTTCCCTGGCCCGCAAAATAATCGCATGGTACAAAATAAACCAATGGGGATGATGCCGCCACCTTCGCCCGCAGGCGGTCCCCAGAAGGAGCAGCCCAAGGATGTAAAATCTGGCATGAACGGCGCTGAAGGTTCGCCACGAAACCAACAACCATCCAATCCCGCCACCGGCGGGCAAGGACCACCGCATGCGGGCGGTGGTCCGCAAGTCAACACGGCTCCTCCAACGCCCAGCGCGACGGGCTCGAGTATTACTGCGCCTTCTCCGTCTGCTGTCGTCAATGGCACGCCAACGATCAACCCTGCGACACAACCAACGACGTCACTACCCGAAGTCCCCGCCAACTTCCTCACGAACGAGTTTATGCAGTCTGTAGCCAGCACACTAGACGATTTCGATACACAGGCACTGTTTAGGCCCGAGGATGCGGGGATCAATTTCGAGCAAGATTTCCGTGAGTGGTTCAATCCAGACGATCTAGACATGAAGTAAACGGGGGAGGGCGTGGGAGAGGAGAGAAAAAGGGAATTGGAAGGGAGGAAGAAGGCGAGATGTATGAAGGGAAGGTTTCGCGGAATCGTCCGAACGTCGTTTTTTTGGGAATATCCACCGTCAGTCCTTTTCCCCCTCCCTTTTGCTTCATTGTTCTGCGTCCGCATGTTGTTTTTCTATTCCGCTTTGTCCTGCTCCATCTATCGCGCGTCTGATGTAGATACGTACTTTTGACACCTCTCGGCTTCGCTGGGTGCTCTTTTCCCGTTTCTTTCTCCACCTCCGTGGAATGTTGTCCTCGGATCGTTTTCTTTGTCTTACCCTATTTATAGTGAACGAAAGCTGTCTTGCATCTTCGCTGGCAGTGAGCCAATGATGTGTCTTGGCGACTACTGGCGACCACTCTTTTAAGGTTTCTCTCCTAGATAGCTTAATTGTTTCTTTTCTGCCCGTTGCTTCTTTTCCCTCTTGTGTGTTGCTCCCGCGCGTTCTTTTTTTGGTGCCTGTTCTCGTCGTCCCCATCTATCTGCATGTATGACTAAAATACTATAATCTTTCTCCTTGTCCCGCTCGATGTTGTGTGCATGCAAGGCCTTGGCCGTTGGATTGTGATATGGACATTTTGGGGGGGTGAAAAGCATGCTACAGAAAAAGACGGGAAACGAAGAGAATAAAAGCGAGGATAAGTTAATCGTGTGTGTACTCGTGATATCGGGCAGACCGTGAAGCAAATGGCAAAGGTTACAAGGTTAAAGGGCAGACCATCCGACGACAGATTCAGAACGAACCCGGGGGTCATGACACGGCGTGCTCCCCATCGACGTCGATCGTGCGCGATACGGACACGACCGTCTGGAACGACACCCCCGTCGACACTTGCGTCGCTGTCAACTTCCTCCGCCTCTCGCCCACTTTCCAAATGACGTCCTTGAGCTCCTGCACGACGTCCCCGCTCGGGCCCCACACCTCGCGTGGTGGGGCCGGTACTTCCCGTGTCGCTCTCGCCAGCCGAATCCGTTCTTCCCGCGAGAGCGTACTCCGCTCGCGCGTGAACGTGCCGAGGGTGGCGTCGGCTTCAAAGACCTGTTCGATCCCGGGCGGGGGGAGGTAGGCTGCTGACGTGTCCGACAAGAGGTGTGCCGATACGTCGTCCATCGCACCGACAGGCTCGTCTTGGTCGTCGACGACGACGTCGGTGGATGGTGGCGGGGGCGGTGTGTCGTTCTTGGCGTGATCCGATTCGGGTGTCGGACTCGCTACACCTACGACGCCCACCGGGGGCAGGTCGTCGTCGTCCGTCGAGGGCGTCGGTGGCGCGACGATACAGACGAGTCGTTCGCACCCGCGTTCGCATTCCCGGAGCGCGAGACCGAGCTCGCGGCGGAGTCGCTCGTACGCCTGTATCGCGGGATGCTCCGACTCGCTAAACGTGCCGCAGACGGCGCTCGTACCCGCGGGAATGACATCGCCAGAGGACGACGTCGAGGGGTGGGAAGAATGCCCTGGCGAATGCATCGTGTGCTCTTCCTTGAGCGACGCGATGCACTGTTCGAGTTGCTCCCGCGCGTCGTCGAGCGCGGACGAGATCGCGCCAACGTGTGCAGCGAACCTGGCGAGGTGAGATGGCGTCGGCGCGAACGAGACGATCTGCTCGATCGCGTGGGAGAGCGGGAGGTGCCGTGTGGGCGGGGGCGAGGCGAGCGAACTGGGGGTGTTGGCGCCGGAGGCGCTCTCGCTGGAAATGTCGTCCACCTTGAGACGGTGCTCGACGTCGTCCAGTGTCTCTGAGAGTCGTGACGAGGCGTCGATGAGCGTCGACGTCAACAGGCTCATCACGGCACGCACGTCCTCCCAGTACACCTCGTCCTCGTCGTCCTCGAAACGTAATGCCAACAGATGTGAGCATGCGAATCGTTTCGACGCCAAGGCGTTCTGCAGCGACTGGCGCAACGACGAGAGCGAAAACGGATGGCGTGTGGTGCGCATGCCGGTGTACTTGGACCCTGGAGACATCGTGGCTCGGCGTTTTGTCGAACTGCCTCGTGTGAGCGACGGGAGGGGACTGCGTTGCGAGAGTTCGAGTGCCCGCAGGCCTCCGCCGACACGTTTCCGGTAGAGATTCAACGCGGCTGCACCAAACGAATGCTCTTCATCATCCTCCTCTACCAAGGACGACTCCGCTGTCACCATCCCTTCTTCTTCTGATACGTCTGCGAGGAGCTGCGGTGGCGTCGACAACGCGTTGCGTGATCGAGTTCGGGCTGGAGAAGGTGAGGTGCTCGCTAACAAGGCACTCAGATCGGATCTTCGTCTCTTCCTGCGCTCTGCGAGCTGGAACGCGGGTGGGGTCCCCGCAAGGGCGAGTGAAGCATACGATCCATTCCACGTCGACCGCTTCCTCGTGCGATCGCTGAGAGGAGACGTGCGCGGCGAACCTGGGTGGGAGAGCGGTCGATGGGAATCGCTGCTACGAGCGAACGTCAATTTTATGGGCGATGGTGGAGCATACATCTCGGCAAGTTGTGAGAGTTCTGTGGGCGACGTGATGGCAGCGAGGAGCTGACGGACGTTGTCGCATTGTGTTTGGGTTGTCAGAAGGGACGTGGACAGAGCAAGTTGAAGAGAGGAAGATGGTGTTGATGGAGATTTAGGACCGTGAAATATACTGCAGGAAATCGATAGATGAGAACAGGGGATGGAAATCGAATGGTTCTCCTACCTTTGCTCTTCATTCTCCAATAATGTAAAGGTATCGTTGATCACAGAGTCCCAAAGTTGGCCAGCAGAGATTAAGTGTTGCAAGGCTAGTAAAGACTTGAAACATCGTCGTTACGTTAGCAGGTCGGGATGCAACATAAAGAAAAGGATGGCGCACAGGTGTCATGACATCAGGTTTAGAGTGTATATCCCGTCTGTGGATATATATATAGTACAGGGTACCAGCAACCGACATAAAAGAGAAAAAGTAAAATCGAGCACTCAAAGCAGCAACGGCAATTGTGAACGACAGCGTCAGCGGCCAAGTGGGAGTTTCGGGTTCGGGAGGCATAGAAAGCGAGAGGCTGTCGGTCACGATGCTTTCTGTGGCACTTGCGGTTCTGCTATGACCGGCTGAAAAATTTCCAGGTAATGGGGGGGACAAGCCCCGTCTGTGCGATTCGACCATGGGTGTAACGGGGAATGCGGGCGAGAGGAGGGAGGAAGAGATAACACCATATTTGAACCGTTCCGCGAACACTTTGGCGCGTAGGGATGTCCGGTCTGAGGAGAATAGCGAGCTGAGGGACTGCATTCCATTGTAGGAACAGAGAAAGTCAAACGGCGGAAAGAGCATGAGAATATATATGCGGTACTGAGTGCACGGTGCTGCTATGGATACACACGCGAATGCTCACCTCAAGCGCGCCAAAAATAAGAAAACACAGTTTCTCCATGCTCTCGGCGTGTTTGAAGACAGATGGATGGTCCGTTGTATGGGGCTGGAGTAAAAGTTCTGCTAAACTTCCGGGTATGAGCTCAGAGGCTTCCCCAAAGTCTGCAGCATGGGACGGGCGTGTAAGGTACAAAAAAGGAGGTAATACACGAGATCTTACCTTGCAGATACTCCTCGAGTGGATGCCCGTCAAATACCGGTTGTGCCATGGATCTCGAATCGAATGTGGGACACAGCACCACTGACTCGAGGATGCAGTGTACACTGCCTGGTATTCGTGACGCGTCGTAAAGTAGACAGAAAAGAGAGGAATGAAGGCGGAGATGAGGAACAGGAAGGTGAAAAGAGAGAATATACCTTGACTGTAAGACAGTCTTGGTCCTCCTCACTTGCTCGTCTCAGGCCTGTTCAGGCTATCGCGGCGTGGAATATATTAGCTTATGTAATGCACGCAATGTCTCTCAGGCACTTGTTCTTTGACGCTTCAAGTTAACCGGTCCCATTTAATATCCCGATGGGCCGCTCATGATGAGAAGTTGTAGAGTAAGTGAGGCGGTTGGTGGTTACGGTTACCCTAGCGTCGATATCTTCAACAAGAGTTTCATCAAGTTGACAGCCTGTAACGGTCAAGACTCTCAATCAGAAATATGCATCGCCGCGATGTCACTTCACCTCATTGACAAGCTACTTCGCTGCCAGTGGGAACGCACTGACCGGTCCCACGCCCAACATGACA
>JBBPNX010000968.1:0-12136 GCA_038091155.1 Harrya chromipes
CGGAAATTGCGTGCGAAATGGTCTAAATTGCTGTGATGAAAAGTTGATAAGGTGTCTTGTTCTCCCCTCTGTCCTTTCTGTCCCGTCGTTCCGCTCGCTTTGCCCGCTTTCCCTCGCGTCGTTGATCACGTCTCTCCCTTTTTTCCTCACGTCTCTCCCTTTTCGCAGCACGACGTGTTTGCTTGTCAAACCCATGGCGATGACCGTGCCCATGTCTATGGTCATCAGAATCGGAGGACGAAGACGAAGAGTCAGACGAAGAGTCATCATCCCTGCGCCCGGGCCTGCGTAACACATTCGCCATGCGCTGCTGGTAAGGATCGCCAATCGGCGCGGCACCCAACCGACCGCTCAGGCGCTCAGACGCCTGGCAGAGCACCGCCTCCATCCTTCTCGGTCCGAAAAAGTACTACAAGATAGAGGAACCCGGTGAGCGCCAGCCTATGCGGAGGAAATGAAAGGGAAACGAACGTGATTCCAGTGATCGACCACGTCGCCGGCTGCGCCCCGGTTCTTGTTCTTCATCTTTTTCTCGATGAGCGAGGTCGCCAAGAAACCCGCTGATATACGAAGTCAGTCACTCGATCGTACATCGAAAAGAGGAAAATGGATGCGTACTGATGAGATTCAACCCCATTGCCGTCGGGATGATGTTCGATTTGAGACGTTGTCCAGGCGAGAGTGAGCCCCCTTTTTTGACGTCAGTCAAGAACCTGTAGGTCACAGGAAGAAAATACGGCGTCATGGTCCAGGTGTAAGTAGCCACGTCATACGAGAACGTGGCGATCAACGTACCGTTTCCAATCCTCCTCGGTGATGTCGTGCGTCGCAAATGGGTGTGGATTCATCTGGCACGGCGGGGGTAACTCTGGGAATCCGTCGCTCAGTTTGTGATTGTTCGAGATGAGAGACATGGGTGGGAAGGCGTTGTAGGGAAAGTGGGACGGCGCGGGGCGATTCCACATTGGTGGTGAGCCTTTGTTGCCAAAGAAGGCACCGAGGGACGTGAGGAGGCCACCGTTCTTGTCGTTGGTCTGGCTCTGATACTGATGCTGGGATGAGGAGAAGGACGGGCCGGCGTCGGGAACGGGTTCGGACGCGGGCCGTGGTGGGATGCAATAGATTTCGTGATCTTTAGCTGGGATCGGATCGTCCGAGAGACCGTGTTTCTGGGCATAGTCGTAATCGGGTGGGGGTCCTTGGGGTGAGGGGTAGTATCCCTGTGGATCGCGAGGAGCAAACTCCTCCGCAGGAGGGTATGAGTTGGAACCCTGGCCCTCCTCGTGTGGGGGTAGCCCAGGCCAGTCCGACTGGGCTTTCTCCGAGGGAGGGGAGTCAGACGGGGACAGCCAGTTTGACTGAGCCTGAGGATCTTTTTCGTTGGGCCACTGGGTCATCGTCGGGGTGATTAACGTTAAACGCTCAGAGACTCTGATCAAGCTTATTATATAGCACTCACTTTGTCGACTTGTTTGGACGATACCGGCAGTGTGCAACTGCACAGCTTCAACAATATCAAGCACCGCCCGGTATCACGAGGCAATGCGGCGCGCCTCGCATCCGTGCGCGGGAGGGCATTGATATTGTAAATTTAACGTTCGTCGCTTGACGACTTTACCGCAGGCTATGCAGTGAAGTTGTGAAGGATGAGCGAGTGAAGGGTAGCCTGCGCTAAAACAGAAGCTGGTATGCAACTCGGCTAGCTGACTGATCGGCGGTAGAAACCAATCATCACGATGCAAATGGCAGTGGGTACCATAATGGCAGCGGTGCATCGTGGGGGGTGCATTCAAATGTGGAGACCCGAACGAGTTAATAATACATCAATGAAATCAACGTGTGGGTAACAGCCATTATCATGTTTGCCGCAGTCCGTGAGCAAAGAACGGTATCGTAGATTGCATAGAAGAAACCTATGGGTTCATATGATAGGATCAACGAAGGAAGCGCAATATGAGTATACAGATGAATGTCGTGCATGGGAATATGATGTGAAACGAAATAGGATACAGCTATGTAGACGTGCAAGCCAGATGCGAACGTCTGGTAGTCGGATCAGCATCGGCCTCGAGAATGTACGTCGTACACTTACTGTACAAAGTCATTGACCTCTGATTAGGTCCTCGAAAACCACCCAAGGAGACGGAAAATCCAATGATATACTGGAGGTCGCGTGACGTCAGGCAGGTTACCGCGATCAGAGTATCACTCACGTTGGCTGGCCACTATCCAACAACAGACTGTAATGGAGAACATATCCTTGCGCGCATGGTTCACTTTCCTCTCTCGCTGCAGCTAACAGGTCCGAGTGTAGTTGATAAGCATGACTCGCCGTTGACGGTGAAAAGACAGGGTAAAGAGGGTATCCCTGTGTTGCATGTGAGGCATTTTAAGCAGAGGGACTCACAGCCGGTGTACGCGGAGTGCCCTCTGCTGAGGGAGCATTAATAACCAGTCCTGCTGGGTTCTTGACGCTGGTCCGATCGAACGACCCGGTTGGCAATGAGGTGGCTTGTTTGATGGGGAGAATCTCAGACGGACTTGGCTGGATTGGATGTCGCGGGGATAACTTTGTGAAAATGGAGATAATGCGAGGCGATTTTTTCGCACTCGCGATTGTGTCGCCGGCATCGCTTCTGTCGCTCGGTTCTTCGGATGAAGACTGATGTTGCACGCCGGCGATGCGACTTCGTCTCTCTACGAGACCGGGTGGGACGGGTGGTTCACGTACGCTGGAAGGGCGTAGTTTCGGATGTGCTTTGAATTTACCGAGTGGCGGCGGTGTGAGCGGGAATGACTTTGAAATATGAATGGGCCAGGGCGGTAATTGTGCGTGGGGATGAGAGTGAGGGGTGATGGACGACGATAGTGGTAGGAAGGGGTCTGTGGGCGAGCCCTGGGCTTGGGGAAAAGGATATTCGAAACGGTGCGCCCCGAGATCAAAGGGAGTGCCCATGATCTGGAAAGAGAGGACAGGATTAGATACAAGGCAAAGTGAGTGGCGAGTGATCTATGCGGTCGAACGACCGGCTAATTGGGGACGTAAAGAGATCCAACGCACCTCGCTGCCAGTGGACGAGCTGGAGATGCTCAACCCCGAGTCTGAGTGGGGTGTGTGTGAGGGCGAAAGCGTTGTTACCCGGTTCGCGTCGGGTTTTGGGTCGTTCTGGTTATGGTGGGTGTCTGTGTGAGAGAGCATTACATGTCAGTGTGAGGTAGGATCGAGAGAAATAAAAATTCGTGCGCGGTACGCATCAATCCGGCGCGACACGCAAAAAATGCGAGGCCGACGATCGATATCCCGTTCCGAATAAATGTCAGCCACTTGTTTATTATTTCTCGTTCTCGTTTCCTCCTTCCATTTCACTTTCACCGCCATGCCAAACACACAACAGCCTGGCTTTCTCATGGCCATTTGGTTCGCGTTCATCGCTTTCTTAGCCTCGTTCTTCCGCAGGTCCACCTCGGCCGCCGCCCCCCTCCCAACACCAGTCACCGCACGCTCACCAGCACCCCCACAAGTCAGGGTGTCACATCAGAACGCCCGCGTAAAGCACCCGTCACCCTCGAAATGCCCTTCTTCACCCACACGAATATCCCACTCAGCAACACCAAGGCCCCCTGAACGCATTTTTCACTCGCCCCCAAGTCCCCTCCCAAACATATCACTCTCGGGCCTATTCGCGACTCCGCCATTACTCGCTTCCGACACCGAACTTGGTCGTCTCTCTCTCGCGAGTCCTCCCGAACCTCAACCTGCACCCCATTCCATCCACGGTATCGCCAGTCCCTCTATTCAAACGGTGTGCTCGAGGTCCTCCCGTAGCACACCAAGGACGCCGTCCTCTGCTGTAATAGTCCAACTTGATCGCAGCCTCATCTCTCCAACCACAATGTCCGATGGAAGTCTCGAGGTCGTTTCGCTCGGAGATCGACGTGGATTCCCAGGCTCCCCTGTCAAGATACCGGATATTGCACGTCTCCCCTCTCCCTGGAGTCCAATCGGAAAGAGCACCTCCGAAGATGTGTGGATGTCCGTTGATGGTATGCTCATGAATGCGACTGGCCGCGTGAATGCCTATCCGAGCTCAGCCACTCCAGCATCGCCGACGGGGTCGAGAATGTCCGTTCCTTCCCTCTATTCTTCAAGCTCGGTGTTCGATGCTTTTGGTATCTCCGTGTTCGTCAGTCTCGGCGAGGTCGGTGACACTTTGTCCAACGAGGTAATCAAGGCCGATACGAAGGAGTATCCGTTCAGCGTTCTCAAGTCAAACCAGGTCTGCGATGAAAACAACTCGATGCTTGCCACCCAGGGACCACGGACACCTCGCAAGCGGCGAGAGACGATCCCTTCCGTCAAGAAATCCGGTGCTCCTAGTCATACCTCTCGCGCTACCAAGTGTCTTTCAACGCCCTTGACCAGGATTGAGAATGTCGATGTCAGCCACCTTCGCAGCGCCAGCTCCTTCTCTTCCATGGCTTACGAATTTCGAATGGGATTGATCGCGGACGGGAGAAGTATGACGGCCATCGAGAACATCATCTCCTTACTCGATCAAGACAGCCCTGAACATACACAACCGCTCAACAACTCCATGCAACCCGTGGAAGTCGTGTGACTGGATTGTGTATGTACCTTTCCCGTCTCTATTTTTGTTTGGCATCCTGGATCGACCATTTCTCTGGGACTGCTCGAGATATCTGCATGTTTGTCGTGTTTCATCTGTAATTTGGTCCTCTTGATATCGAATTCGAGATATCCATCCCTTTGGCTTGCGCAGGTCTTCAACCCCACACTGTCTGTTTCTGAGCAGTCTTCACCGCAAAACGGCCAACTTACTCGATTGGTGTAAACGAGACCCGGGTATCCTCGGGTCAGGATCAAACCGAATGAACTAGGCACCAATCTCTACATCTCTACAGCATCGGAATCTTTACAGCAAGACACACCTATTGATCGCATCAGATGAGCTTTACGCCACCGATCCTGGAAGGACGAGCTTTTCTCATTAGAAACGAGTGCGCTGATGGGTATACCCATCGCGCATCTCCCTGCCTCGTGTTCGCCGGGCACAATATGGCATTGGGTTTTGCCATAACGGTTCACGTTACGAGCCGTAACACGTCCCATCTATAGGAGCAGGCGCTATCGCGCTCGACCCCGATGGGGGATGATGGAACATTTTAAACCTTACGCCCAAGTGTGGCAGATACCCTTTTGCATGTCACGCGACTTGCTTCGACGGCATTTAGGACGTCGACCACGTCACGCCGCTGCCTCGTGTACTTGACCCGAGAACGTGGACGCCTGCCTACGAATCGGACCATGGGGAACGTCAATGTTTAGGTTTAGGTGACAGTGGTGCGTGAGTTGAGCCTGGTTTCACAGTCTCCTGACAGGGTATGCCCGCTGGGAAAACAGTTGGGTTTAGGTGTCTTGCGAAGGAGGGAGGTGAATAGCGGCGGTGATGCGGAGCGTTGGGCAAGATACATGTATACGTCCTTTGCACTTGCTGGGATGCTTTCCCCATCGGATCATAATTATCACGCCTAAAAGTAGGTACTATCGGGTGATTGCGACATGTCGGGTTTCCAACATCTGGTGACAGGGACACGATGACAAGTCAAACCCAAAGCGCATATATGCAATCGAACCAGAATCAAACTGCGCAGGTTTAGGTGAGAACGTGGCCTTTTCGAGTTCCCGTGCTCGTCCGTATGGTGTTACTTATCAAACGATCCAATAGGGTCTGGCGTCAGCGTGACGTGTTGTAAGTTGGATGTATGCGTCCGTGTCAACGCCCACACTTCTTCGCCTATCGGATCTCCATCAGTGATGTAAAGTGCGTGCTAGAGGGCAATAACGACATGTCGGGATCCTTAGATTCTGTGATGGGGCATGCGCAGAAGTAGATCAGTCACGCCTGGCGTGTTATATGTGCGATCGAACCAGTGAACCAGTGCGTCCTGTGCGTATCATGGCGCGGATATGAGGAATCCGCGTGGGAGTGTGATTCACGTCGTGGTACTTGACTTTTTTGAGTGTGGTTGTTCCTTGCTGACAACTGACAGTTGGGCGGGCACCGGGCACGCTGGGTAGTTGGCGTACCCGGATCCGAAGTGGGTCTCGTTGATTATGCGTATCCCCGTCGACCAACTAATAGCATTAGGAAGCCCTACTCAGAATACGTGGGGACGTCACATGAAGCGAACCCACACGCACCCTACGTTTCGCATCTTCGTCTTCTTGACCCAAATGAAGCGGTGTTTTGGTCTGAAACTTCTTTCCAGGGATTCTAGCTTGCATCTTGACACGGTACTGAACGCGTATGTTGTGTGCGCGCCGTCGTCCTTACGAGAAGGAGGCGAAGTCACCTTTTCCTGCATTCGTGGACATCACGTTCTCGCGAGCTTTTCCGACAATAAGCTCATCGCATTTCAAAGAAAAGAAAGGGAAAAGGGGGTCTGCTAAAGTATTTCACGATCGAAACAGATCCCGCGCCGCATTGCAGGCGTGTTCGGTACTTACATATCTTCCGCGCAAGGGTTTGATCTATTCTATCAGTGGCGCTGGAGTTATCGTGCGTTCACTTGCACTTTGGGGCATTGTTGGCGAGATAAACGTGTCGGCTGACATGGGGTATTCGAGTGGGCCCGGACCTTTGATTTTCCCGTTTGTTTGTAGATCCTAAGTGTATTTAGATTGAAAAAGGGGGTTGTAACATAATGATCGAGTAATACGGGTCGTTCCGAAGAATTGAACCGAGGGGTCCATGTCTGAGCGACTCCTCGTAGGTTATCCACACCCTCTTCCATTCCATCGACCATGTTCTCCTCATTTTTGTGAGTACTTTCCATAACAGACTCTCCGATTCTACTCAAAAACGTTTTCATCAGCAACTCGTCCACCGTTGATCCAAAGGCACCCAACCTCCATCCGGTCTCAGGCTTCGAGCCCAAAACCTCTACCTCCGACTTGTTTGGCGATCTTCAGCCAACTGACCTCGAGTGGGCATGTTCCGGTGGTTTCGTCACAGAAACCCAAACTTTTTACCATTTCCTCGAGGATGACACCATACTCATGTGTCAAGTCATCCACTCCTCCATCGGGTCAGTCTCCGCCGTCCCTTTCACCTCTTACGGAGTGACTAAAAAACGTTAAAAACCTTAGTATGTGGTATCCGACGATCCAGTTCACGTGCAAGATCTACAATCCAAACACCTCGGAGACCGTCTGGCGCTCCATCAACGTGACCAATTTCGTCACCCCTCCCCCAGGCTTGGACAAGCGCTCATGCAAGGCAGATCAGTTCTCCATCACATGCAAACCCTCCGCGGACCCGTCCTTCCCAGAGACGTACTTCATCCGCGCCAACCTATCAGACGACCTCCAAATCTCCCTCGACGTCGCCCGTCCCGCGTCCGTGCCCGGTTTTAAAGTCGGCCAGGGCCCAAAAGGGGGTTTCTCCTACTTTGGCCCAGACGTAACCAAACCCGATGGTTACGTCGTCCACCGCTTCTGGCCGCACACCCGCGCCACCGGACATCTCATCCGCAAAGGCCAAGCCACCGCCGTCGACGGCATCGGCATGTTTGTCCACGCCATCCAAGGCATGCGGCCCAACCTTATCGCGTCCCGGTGGAACTTTGGTACCTTCCAGAGTCGCGCACACGGCGGGGTCGCTGCGCTCCAGATGGAGTTTACCACGCTCGAGACGCACGGGCGACACGGCCCCGGTTCGGGTGGTGTGACTGTCAACGTCGGGGCGGTCGTGCTCGGGGGAAAACTGGCGGCCGTGACGGCGGAGACAAAATGGCCGGATGAGGTGCCAGAGGAGGCGGCGCCGGTCATGTCGCGCGTGACGCATGTGGAGCCTGTGCATGATTCTGATACGGGATATAGGAAGCCGAGCGCGCTCGAATTTCGATGGGCGGGACCGTCGATATTGACGGTGCCGCAGGGCACGATCTCGGCGTCGCTCTATGTAGACGTAGGCGGGATCGCTCAGCCCAAGGGGTTGATTGAAAAGGTCGACGTGTTGGCAGAGATACCTTATGTGATCAAGACGATGGTCAATTACGTGGCGGGGACCAAGCCGTATATCTATCAGGTTCGGTTTTCAACCATCTGATATGCGATCTGTTACTGACATCGGTGTTTTATTTCATCACTAGTGGCAAAACAAGGCGAAGCTCGTCGTACGTGGTCACGATAGCGTTATTCCTGGCTTGTCGGATGGCTTGGACATTGAGGGGTTTTTCTTCAACGAAGCGTCGTTCATCTCCTAGTGGCCGATCTCATGAGGAATAGTCTCAGTGATCTCTGATCGATCTAACGTTTACGCGTACTATCTAGCTGCTGCAGTTTGTATGAAGTATCAGATGGAGGAATGCATAATGGTCTACAAGAAGCAGGATGCAAAACGACGCCGAACTACCAGCCTTCAACGGAGAGATCCTCGACATCATCGTGACTACCGATAAGCCATCTAGGGAAGTCCCCTTGAAAGAAACGCGTTTGTGCTGTCCGACCTTTGATCGCGATGGAAGACGTTTCAGGATCAGGTGTATCGAAGTGGGCCTGTGGTAAACTGCTTCTTTACATCGATCACCCTGCCATGCGTAGCCCTTTGACAGTGCAGTTAAATAATACCCCACCTGATGACGTAAGCGAGTAGGTAGGCCGGAAAGGACAGTGCGAGAGAAGATGGACCACGATCTGGCAGTAAATGATAACACACCACCGCATGGTTAGATATCTGGACAACTGAAAGTAGTGACCGACGCAGGACCTAACGCACACGCACACGCCTTCGTCTTCGTGAAACAGGGTAGCGAATGGGTAGCGTCCCAATGACCTGTTTTGAGTGATTCAAAAGGCACAAACGTCCACTAGAATGGACGGAAAAATCTCGAGTTGGCTGGCAGGAAGAAACATACTTGTACAATCATTCTCTCGACAGTTGAATCAGTATGAACGGCACTCTCAGCGGCAATATTGGACACCTTTATAAGTGCACCCCTTTACTCAAGGCCAGGTTCCAGGCGGGATCTTGACATGCCAGCGCTAGACGGGGTATGTGTGATGAGCTCCCTTGCTACGGGAACCAGATACTCAATCGCGCCTGACTCTGAGTGATAGATGGATCATCAGTTGACGACTAGCTCAAGAGTTGCGTTGAACTTGTTCCTCGTACGGGGGGTCATCCTCGCTGCTTGCTGCTTGAATACCATCGAAATAAATGTTTGTCTTGACAAAGTTGATAATTAGGTGGCATCGGCCCACCACGCATCAGCCCAACTGTGATTTTACTGCCAAATGAAGGGCCGTGGCATGGGGGCTGCATCACTGGAAAAAGGAAACTCTGGCCTTCTGACACGGCCAACTCCGTTGATCATCGATTATCATAAATCAGTAGGAGCACGGTACCTTGTCAGTTGTGTGAGAAGAAGCATATTCAATTACTCTTCACGGATGCATCGATTTGAAGGACGAAAAAGCACTTTGAATCTGTATGCAAACGGTTTTCGGCGGCTGAAAACCTCGTTGGGAAATATTGAGACGCCTGGGTAAAGTATGATGCGCTGGAAGTCATTTGCAAGCTTCGACAATCGACAATCCAGATCCAGACTGCAATGGACAGTCGGCCGAGTCCGCCATAACTTGGGTTACGACGAGCCTGTTCAACGAGCCCATTGCTGAGTCTAAGTTCCCTGGAAGCCCAAGCTCGAGTTCAAGTTGTATGTACCGGCGGATGTACCCGGCAGCGGTCGACTAACGAGAAGCGGCACAGCCTCGTGCGTAGTTGACTGAATCACACTCTTGCGGTACCGCTATTCGCTTTTGACACCGTAAGCGCGCTCCATGCGTTAGCCCTCGCCCCGTTTCAACAACGTCCTCATCTCAGATGCTAACATGCTGCGTGCTCCAGTACGAGCATATTCGGTCTCCCGAGCCGGCTCATTCAGATTCGCATCCCAAAGATATATCATTAATCTCTCAAGACATATACATCAGTCGTCTCTAATACAGCAAAGCAAGAGCGTTCTCTTGACACAGCAAAGTCTAAACCGGAGGCGAGAAGCATCTCATACCCGGGCCTCTGTATATGTTGCGCAGTGGTTTCATTCGACACCGAGGAGGCAGGGCCTGCTAGGACTTGTACCGCTTCTCGGTGCCTTCAAGGTGACCACCGCCTTTATGCGTTAACAACATAGCCAACATCCATTTACTATCAATAGGTGTCCACGACGATAGAATTTGCACGGACTGCAGGGCGAATAGCCCTCACACTGGTCCCCTTAGTCATGCTAAAAAATCGCTGGACAAAAAAGTTCATCAAGCACCACGACCGTTTTCATCCAGATGCTGTTTCCGAGGAAAAGAAGGCAGCACTTCTCAAGCGTGTCCGTTTACGCACGCTCTTTACCCATCTTCTCTTATTTATTCCTGCTGCGTTGTTATGGCTCGGCATCTTGGCAAGTGTCGAACAGACTCCTCTTACCGGACGGTGTGTGCAACCGTTTGCACGATTACTCACCAATGTCCCTTACTAATCATATGTGCAGGTGGCGTTTAATCGTTCTTTCCCCTGAGGAAGAAGACGAGATTGCTACCCAGCTCGCCGGCCCAAAGTGGTATCAAGCAGTCACAGACATACTATCCGATGAAGGCGAAGGACCCACGAAGCTGATTCCTGCCCATGATTGGCGTTATCAGTGGGTTCAAGACACCCTTCACAGACTGGAGAGCGTCATTCCGATGCTACAACACGAGCACGAGCTGAATGCACACTGGCTAGACGTTGGCCCAGACGACATACCTTTGCCACCACCTGCCGAACACCCTTTGAGACCTCGCCCGCGTGGCACAGACCGCATGCGGAGGTTCTCCGATACGCTGTGTGGCCGCAAATCGACGCCCTCTGCGCATGTCATATCTGGTCCTCCGTACTCGTTGCTCATCGCAGATAGGCCTGACGCCGAAAATGCGTTCTCCTATGGCTTCGGTCCCGATGGTGCTTGTGGTATCGTTGTTTACTCCGGGTTCCTTGATGACATCCTTTCAAAGGCCCAAACACAATCTAGTTCACGTCGCGCTGTAGAGCCACTTCACACTCAAAGATCCTCCTGGTTCTCTTACGTATTCGGATCCCTCAACGTACCATCGACGTTTTCTATCACACATACCCGCCCTGCTCCGACCGAAGAGCAGACTACAGAATTAGCTATTCTTCTCGCGCATGAGGTGGCTCACCTGTTGCTATCTCATCACATCGAAACCTTGTCTTCGGGTACTATCATCGTGCCCGCAATCGTGTCTATGGTCGCCGACATGGCCAGGACGCTGGTGTTTCCATTCACAATGCTCTTCGGCCCCTTTTTCAACGATGCCATTGGTCAGTTGGGCAAAGTAGGTTCAGGACACCTCACCGAACTCGGGGAGTATTGCACAAGCGTTAAGCAGGAGATCGAAGCGGATGTTGTTTCTGCACGCCTTCTTGCCCACGCCGGGTTCGATGCGCGCAAAGCGGTCGAGTTTTGGGAACGCAGGCAGGACGCTCCGAAGTTGGCGAGGTGTTCGTCTGCCAAATGTTCTGACCCACCTCCCTCGACCTGGAACCCAGCTCGGCCGATTATGGGTGCCTCTCACCCAGTAAACGAGGTGCGGATCGAAAAGCTGAAAAGCGAGCTGGTGAGGTGGGAGTTGGAGAAGCGGGTTGCGGTGCGGATGAGAGCTGAGGGCAAGTCTGTTGAACGAAGACCGAACCTCTCTTGGGCTCTCTTTTAAGGAGCGCTCTAGATTCGCAGGGACTTGGATCCATCTACGTTCTCTTCCCAATAAGTGCTATCAGATGCTTCTTTCTTATTTGCGATTTTACTAGTACTGATGTACTTTGGGCAATGCCGTGTATTTCATGATTATCGCTTTCGATAAGCTCTCTGTGATACCTAATCCAAAGCTAGATAAAGTCCTTGACACTACACGTTTTCTCATCGTAAGCGTCGTTAGAAGAGTCTGTTTGCACAGAACACGAGTATCCCCGCTCGGCAGCCTATGATCCAGACACCTACTGGTTTAGTTCATCTCGGCCGGTTTGGTTCGACGTATAAAGCCTGAAGTGGGATGACCCCG
>JBBPNX010000969.1:0-12129 GCA_038091155.1 Harrya chromipes
CCACGATGACATCGTGCGCACGCTCATCGCCGCTGGCGCTGATCCCAGACTCGGGAAGCCAACCGCGATCGAGACAGCACACATGTTTGGTCGCAAGGACTTGTTGGAGCTCTTGGGCGCGAAAGAGGGCGATATCGGCAAGGATGTGCCTACCCCGCCGAGTGCGTTCCCTCAGGACGCATTGTCCGAGTGATCAAACCAAGGCAGAAATAGTCGTCGCTATCCCAGCGTCGTACGTTCCCTAGACAGATTGGAATACCAAAGACGCCTTTCATTACAGTAATATGTCTATCGACTTGACATTCCCTCATCAGGCACATCTCCATGTCCGTGTAAGCTATATGTTCCATATCGTGTTCTGACGCTCGTGCGAATGCATGTGAAACTGCGTCACACCGCACCCATCTCCTTTCCAAGCACCCCAAGGCACGCTTTTGCCAACGCCCTCGCATCCACTTCCACCACCTTGCCATCACCCTCGGGTGCACCAATTCGACCCCGTGCACCACCCCGTTCGTCGGGTTCCCGTCCATCCACCGGTCCACTCGCCAACACCCACGCAACCGGAGTTTTTCGTGGGATCGACGCGATCTCGCACAGTATCGGATAGAAATAAAACAAGTGTCCGACCGACGATCGCTTCACCACGTCCGCGACGAGTGCAGATGGGGGAAAACTTGGATCGACAGCTACACGTAGTTGTCAACGACACGACCAGATATCTTTAGAGCGTCGACAGAAATACATACCAGGTGGAGATGCACTATTTGCAGACGGCGCGTCAGACAAGGCAGCCCAGAGTGTTCCGGGCCATAGACGCAGATCCAGTAGTTTGCGCAACACGTAGAGTAGTTCGTCTTCGCGTACTCTGAGGAATCCAATGCACGATTAGCGACCTGTCCTAAAACCCCCTCGCATAACCGTAACAAATCACCTTGGGAAAGGCAAACTACCGCGAAGCGCCTCGTCTGCGATATACCCCACCATGGCCGTCTTGCATCGATCCAACAACGACGGCAAACACAACGCAGCCACTCTCCGCCTTGCCACCTCCTGATCTACGTCCAACGTGTCATCAACACCCAAAAAGAAATAAAACCAAAAACCACCCACCGTTGGTCACGTTGGAACAAATCAAGAACAGCAAATCAAAACACCAATACGAAAACCGCTCTCTCGGAACGACCTCGCCCGGCGCCGTACTCCCCACGCTCTCCAAATCCAGCTTTTCAAACTCTTCCCGTGAGTTGCGTGACGAGCCCGTGTTACTCTGCTCGCCAGGGCTCGGCGAGCCGGAACGCGTGGCGTCAAGTGGCAACGTGTATAATTGGCTACCTTGGTGGAGGATCTTGGCGAGTTGACCGATGAGGTAGTCTGGGACGCGCGGGCCGCCCAAGTGAGGAATCAGATCAATCTCGAGCGAACTGATCAACGCAAGATCGAAATTCTCTTCCGCCTCTTGTTCCTCTAGACTGAACGCCTCCGCCAGAGAACTAGGATTAGGCAAGGCGTCAGGAACATGGCTCCGTGTCACTCAATCATGAACGGCGTACCAATCCGCTAGTATACCACCCCGGAAACCTCCAATGATCTGCCTCCAAATAGCTTCGACCCTGGTATCCGGTATTGCTGCCGAATCGTCATCGAATGAGTGCACCGTCGAGCTTCCAACAGGCCGAATCGAAAAACGCACCTTCTCCCAACCTCGACAGCGCCGTCACACACTCCGTCACGATACGCAAAAAACACGTCGTCGCCGTCTTCCAAAGCGGAACGTCGTTGCCAAACTTGGATGGCGCTGGACAGTCATACTTGAGCTTGAGCGGAATCCCGTACGCCTGGCGCACGAGGATGGCCCAGTAAGGATCCGGACGCCGACAACAAATACCAACTCACCGATAAAACAGCCTCGAGTGTCCCATCTTGATATATCTCGGCGTGATCCTTGAAGCGCATATACATCTCGACGAGTGTCGGCATCGTCTTTTTCGACAGTCCAATGTACGTGGCCTGCTTGCGCGTCGATGCGGGCGATCCCGGGACAGACGCAAGGGTCGACATTGCGTTCAACCCCACGAGGAACGCAATCGAGCTGAATTCGGAAAGGTCCCGCATGACGAGCGAGGGTACCCCAGACTCGGCGAGGTCGATGGATTGGACAATGTCAATGACAGAGGCCTGTCGTCATCTCATAAAATAGTCCCGAGCAACGACAACATGGACTGTCACTCACCTGCACCGGGCTCAACGAGTCCACATCTGGTCTGTAATCGGGAGAGCTGGGATACGTGAGGACCCCTACTGATCCCACGTTAGACGGCAACGAACGCATCCACCAACCCGAATGCTACCCACCTTTTAGAATCTCCATCAAACGCGTCAAACGCGCCAACGGCCACTCGGTACGCATATGCTGCCGACTCATCCGCCGTATCGTTCGAACGACGTCGAGAAACGCGACCAAGCTTTCCTGCGTGAACGCGCGTTGCGAAGCAGCCACATCATCGGTATTCCGCGGTGAGGAAAGCGACATGCCCCCCTCCAACACGGCACTCCCGAGATCGTCCCAAGCTTTCCAGGCACACTCCAATGCTTCTGCGACGCGAGGCTGCATCACTTTGTCCGTCGCCTCAGACAACGATCCAACAGCCTTGTCGAGACACTGCAACGCAGGCGTGCTGAGCGTCCTTCGGTCCAAAAGCACCGTATCCTGAACGTGCGCGACGAAAACCTTCCATGCATCTGAGAAAGATGCGAGGTGCATGATCTTGGACACCATAAACTCCACGATGATCGATCCAATCGATTGCAACGCCAAACTTTTGGATTCGTCCCAAGCCTGAACCGGAGTCGACCCCGTCGGATGTGCCGAGGGTGGACCAGCGCTCTCGGGAGAAATCCGTCGCGTCTCCACTGAAATTGCATCTAATAGCGGGAACGTGATCTTCCACAGACAGTCATTCCACGTGTCCAGACCGAGTGTCGCACCGTAGAGCTGCATGGCACGGAACAACGTCTGAATGGCGCCGACGCGAACCTCAGGACGCGCATCAGTACATAAACCGAGGACTTCGAGGAGAAGGAACATCCACAGTGCACTGTACTCTGCCTCCTTTTCTGCGTCTTTCCGTTTGGCCTGTATCGAGTCGGAGACACTCCAGAGCAAACTTTCGGCTGCGGTGAGAGCAATGTTCGTGTCCGCCTGTCTGCCAAACTGACCCAACGTGCTGATGCACAACCGAAGGTCTTCCGGCGAGAGTGACGATACAGAATCGCACACCAGCTTGAGGGACTGGAAGGCAATCTTGACGAGGGCCGTATATCCACGTTCGTTGTTGTATCCCAGGGAAAGTGGCTTGAGGCGATAATCTTGCAACGACAACGTGCTCACGGAATCGGTCGAGGTCGTCCGCATGAGGACGGGTGGTTTGCAGATACTGCCGAGCATTTCAAAGATACTACTCCATCCGACGACAAGCGTGTGTCCGGACGCCTGAAGTATTTGGTGCAGCGCTTCGAGGCCCATCCGACGTAGCTCGACGTTTGTACTTGTCGCTGCAGCGCCAGCTTCAGACACGGGCACGATTTGTTTGGAAAGGACGTCTAGCACGCGACGCTGAGCCTTGGCCTGGAGATCTCCAGTGCTGGATAAGTTGCGGGGAACGACGACCAATATCTCGTCGAGGACGCGGGCAGCTTGGACACGGATAGCTTGCGGTGCAGAAGGAAGACTGATGATAGACAAAAGATGCCCGGTGGTCGTGTTCCAAGCAACTTCCGGCGCTCTGTAAATGAGTCGATGAATGTTCAGCATCGTCACTGTGCCCAGTCTCTCCACACCAAAGTCGCCGGAACGCTTCGATACGATGAGCCCGATCGTCATGAGCCATCACACAGACCAAACTCACCAAGGTCCTTGGTAAATGGATACCGCTAACACGCCTCCGATGTAGAAGGTCGTTTCGTGGAGAAAGAGCAGCAGCAGAGACAGAATTAGAGAGTTCATCTGTACTCTCCGCCTCGCCAAGCGTCCCCGTCGCGTCCGATTGCATTCCTATCATCTCCGAGCTCAGCTTACACAACGCGTTCACGAAATCCTGGAATGCCGAATCTTCCAAATTCTTGGAAGCCTCAAAGAGACGCTGTATGGCGAGCTGAACACTGTCGGGGTCGATATCTGCCAATAGCGGATGACGTGCAGGTTGTGGCAGGTGCGATGTTTTCCCTGCTTCGGACGTACTGCTCGTTGCTCCAGAACTCGATCGGTTCGGTGTACCAGGAACGCCACTTGGTCTTCTTCCAGGAGGTTGCAAACCCTTCATCGTGAGGACATAGTCTGCGTTTTGAAGCGCCTCCATGATACCATACCAACTCTCTCCGAGGCTTCCCGCGAGGAAAAGGGCACTGGACACCAGCACCTTCAAACAGACGAGGTTACGCTCTGATAATCCCGGAGGCTGTACAGGGGTAGTAAACCCCAAATTCTCAGTCAGCGACGCTCCGGAACGGGGCGTTGGAGGTTCGATATACAACTCCAAGCTTGCGACCACGCGGGAAGGAATAGCAAATTTTGCGAGGTTCGTAAGGAATGCATCTCTAGGCGTTGTCAGCGCAAGCATTCCGGCGACATTTGACATCGCCTGATAGCTTGTGAGGACATCAACGAAGAGTTCGTCGGAAAGGTTGGTAGAAATGATAAAGGACAGGGCTGCCAAGAGGGCTGGCCAGCCGTTGTCTACCATTGAACGAACGATACGAAGATGTCGCATCGCTGGTTCATCCGGAGGTAGGGTTGTGAGATCGAGCGCTGGTGGCGCACGGATAACAGGGTCTCCAGCTGTACGCGGACGCTGTATCACAATGGACGTGTAAAGAGGCCCTGTGAACGAAGCAAAACCTTCGCACAGCGAGACAATGCACTGTACACCGAGGAGGTAGACATATGACTCTGGTATTGGAGGCGAATCTGCTTTGTCCAGTTGATCGATGCTATGAGACCATTCAATTTGGTTATCAATCTGAGAAAATGAAGGTGGATACATACCACTGTAGCTTCATTGCTGACGTTTGTACGCTCAAGCCAGTACCAGCGCCAATCATCCCGACGACACCAGAAACAGTTGCACTCGCTGCTGTGGCAGCGGCGTTTGCTACCATCCCCGCCACCCCTCCCACATCGAGACTATAACTTGAACCACCTTCAAGATTCGAGAGTGCTCCTAGACCCGTTATTTGAGAGCTCACTCCGAGTAGAGCGGGTTTCTCGGTGACCAAGCGTTTCAATGAGCTGATCAACGATGAAAAGACGTTGGAACCAGATTCTTCTGCATCATAACGATCCCAGATGTTACGGATCAACTCCGCGTCGCTGCAAACGCTGCAAAATCGCCTCGTCAACTCCCATGGTTTGTACACGAGTACACCGAACGAGCATACCCCCGCATAATCTCCATCGCTAGAACCCGTGTCCATACAGGGCGGGAGGCAGAGTGATCGGTTGGAGCTGCGTCTGCGTCCTCGGATATCATCCTGATCAGCAACACAAGGAACACTTCAGCTTCCGTCTTCAGCTCGAACGAGAATTGCTTCAAAAGCAAGAAAACAACGCGTGTGCATCGGAGCGTAAGAGGGAATATGGCTCTGTCTGACAGGGTCTTGAGTAGCATAGGGCAAAGATGATGTCTAAGGAGCAATAACAGTTGTTCGTGCTGTGGCGCAGTCAAAGACAAGTCATGAGATCAACGAAGGATTTGTGTACCTTTCGGAAAAGCTCATGATAGTTCGTCAAGACGCTCTCGATGAGCTCGAGGGCAAATGTCTTGTGTAAATAGTCGAGGTTGAGGAAGTTGGGTTTCTCCGAGTTGGCAAGCAAACAGAGATCCTCGAAGACAGAGTACGCATCTCTCGCAAAGGGGCCCAGAGCCGCCGTAGTTCCATTGGGAAGAGTCACGTCTTTCAACAGCTTCGGGTTGAGGGATTCTTGCTTGTCTTCTCCAACCATCTTGTCGACAACAAACATTACCATTTGACGAAGAGTAGCAGCAGCAGTAGACGACACGACAGCAATCCGTGAATCTTGCAACTTGAAGCATAAAAGCAGCGCCTGTGCATCCGTTCAAAGAGCGTGATATCTGAATGTCAAAGGATCAAAACATACCTCGCCAAGCAGTTCCCCGTGGACAGAAGGAAAATTGGTTATGAGTGAAACTAGCGTCTGGAGAATGCGGAGTTGGATGTCAACACCTTGACTCATCGCATCGCTCATGGTACTGATGATCAAAGGTACGGCAGACTGAGGGACAGCTTTGAGCGCAATGAGCCGCTGAAGAGACCCAAGGGATATTGCGACGACTTTGGCATTCTTAGTGGCACATCCCATAAAGACCGGTCGCAGGAAATCATCGGACTGTGTGCCGTCTTCCATAGATGAGACAACAGACACAACGAGAGCGAAGACACATGAATCACGAACCCACCAGATGCGAGTGAAGCGGTAGCTTGTTCAGGAGAAGATCTGAGAATCGCGAGCGACTTTTCCGCAGCCTGTCCGAGCTTGAGCAAGGTATTAAATATATGTAGGGCTGCCTGACCTCGCGTATTTCTGGGTGCTTTCTCCTGGATTCGCTCGCCAAAGACTGCGATGAAGGGTCAGTGACATTCAGTCCATGCGACGAACGCGTCGAAAACGGCTACCTGCAACTCTGTTACAAGGAAGGCCAACGAACTCATCGTTACTTGATTTTTGTTGACCCTTCACCGTCGTTTGAAGGAATGTGCAAGTCGTCGTTCCAAAAGAAATGAAGTGTCAAGGGAGGATCGTGCAGATAAGAACGGACGAGCAGTCGTCCACTCAGGCTGGACAGTGTAGCAGACACAACAAATCACGTTTACGTCACGAATATGACACCGTTCGAATAGGCTACTTAGAGTGACTCTCACTGATTCAACCAAGTTGACAAGTTTCTCTTTCACCGCCATGAGCGGACCATCCAGAAATTTGAAGGCGATAAAATTGTTTTCACAACTTACGAGTCCAAGTGCAATCCAACACAATTGTCCACCCATAAATTCACCCTATACACAAAACGGTCAAGCCGGCCACTGGCATCAGGCAAGGTACGATTTATCGATGTTGCTCGTACTACAGAGTCCTGCTTCAGAGCAAAATATATGCCCTAAACGTAATCCACTTGCACTTTTCGATTACGATAAACCTGCGGGTACCATTGCACGTATATCGTTTCGATCATCAAGCCCCTCAAAGAACTCAGCGGCCAGCCCTGCCACTGCCGTGTGTGCACATTGAAAGGCCTCCGCGATCACCAGTCAATGCGTTGTAATAGTTCAGACATCATCATATAAGCCTCATCGCGACATCCACGACCGATCGAGTTGGATGAAATCATGTCTAGTGAGAACCCTATTTCTACAATGTTCTGTAGCCTACCTATCGTAGACAACAAACAACTTGATCGTGAACACAATCATCCAAAGCGTAAGTGGCGTACGAAATAATAGTGTACAAAAAAACCAAGATCGCTTTTTCTCGAACAGGCGTCAGCCAGATGTTCGTCTATCGTTCTACTGATACTTGTGAAATGGACGTCAACTCAAAGACCACGCGCTTCGAGGCGGCTCCTGAAGATCTTTTGGAATCCAGGGACGTGGTCAAAGTCCATGAGTGTGTAATGTTGTCCAGGGACGTCGGTGTATGCTGGCTCTCCTCGGCTGAACTCTGACCATGGCTTGAGTTGCTTGTTCAACCAGTCCTCCTTGGAGCCGCGCAGAGGAATAGCGTAGAACACATCGACAGCAGCTGAGAGAGCACAAACAATGAGCTACAGCTTCGACGACAACATAAGGGCAAGACTTACAAACTGAACCACCTGGGTTGTATTCCTTGCCACACTCGATAAGCGACCCAGCGATGTCGACCCAGTGGTCGAGCTTCTCGGGCGTGAGTTGAAGTTCGACGAGACGCTCGGGGGGAGACAACTTCCAAACAGCGTCCAACTGCTCCATGCGAGTCAGAGGGCGCAACAAGGGAATAAGGTCGTATGCGTCTTGTTTCGTCACGAGACCAAGGAAGTACGACAAGTTGAGCATACCGCTCGTCCAGTCAATCTCGTGCATACGGTCGGCGATGTGAGGAGGAATGTTGATCAGACCGGTGAACTTGACTTCATCACCCATAGCTTCAAGGCGCTTGGCAACCTCGAAAGCGACGACACCACCATAAGAGTAACCGGCAATCGCATAAGGACCGTGGGGTTGAGTGCGCTTGACGGCAGTAGCGTAGGACGTGACCATCTCGTCCATGGAGGTGAAGAATGGGTGGCCTGGCTCGAAACCACGAGCGCGGAATGCATAGAAGGGACGCTCGTTGTGGAAGTACTTGGCGAGGTTGACGAAGATGAGGACCTCACCGACACCAGGGTGAACCATGAAGATGGGGGTCTTGTTGCCGGTAAGGTTAAGAGGCACAATAGGATCGTACTCTTCAGTGACGACGCTCTTCGACTTCATAGCTTCAACGTAGTTGGCGAGGCTGGAAAGGACAGGGTGCTTGAGAATCTGGATAGTCGGGATGTCGGGAATGTCGAACGCAGCCTCGCCCTCTCTCTTGAGACGAATGACATCGATGGAGGTACCGCCAAGCTCGAAGAAGTTATCGGCAGAAGAGACATCCGCAATGTCCAAGTTGAAGATGTCAGCGTAGATACGCGCAAGAGTCTTCTCGGTCTCGCTCGAAGGAGCGACGAAAGTAGCACCACGGGCCTCACTGAGGAGCTCCTCAGCACGGGCAAGGTGCTTGGCGAGCTCACCCTGCTTGAACCGGATGAGGAGACGAGAGCGAGAGAGCTTGCCGAGAGTTGTCTTCTCCATCTGGTCGAGGGGAATAGGAATGATGTGCTGAGGAGGAAGCGTGATCATCTTGATAGAGATATCACGGAGCGCGCGGTGGGTCGCTGACAGTCTGTCGGAAGCATCCTCGCCTTGCAAGTCAAAGGTGGGCGAGTAGAAGATAACGAAACCTTCGGTCTGCTGTCCGGGGGCACGGTAGGGCGCTGCAGCAAGGAAAGAGTGGGTAACACCTTCCACGGTTTGAAGATAGGTCTCAAGCTCAGGAATACCGTAAGAGACACCGTGAACAATGATGGTTTCCTTGATACGGCCGCTAAGTCTCAAATCGCCATCCTCGATGATACCGACGTCGCCCGTGCGGTACCAGCCCCCTTCAACGAACGAAGACTGAGTCGCCTCGGTGTTGTTGTAGTACCGGAGGAACACCATGGGCCCACGAACTTGAAGTTCTCCGCTTTCACCGTCGGGACGGGGTGTGACGCCATCCTCAGGGTTCACGATACGCATCTCGCATCCCTGGTTTGGAACACCAAGTTCAAGGAACTCGAACTTGGGTTCAGAAGCATAGACATCGGCGGGGTTGTAGATGCATCCCGCACTGCAAAGAACGCGTCAGAAGGATGCCTTACTTTGAAACGCCCGATACTTACCAGGTCTCAGTCATACCGAAACCGGGAGAGATGACGAAGGACAATGCAGCGGGGTCATTGGTAAGGTTCTTCAACACGAAAGCGAAGGCCCTGGCGGTCTTTGAGACGACAGCCTCACCACCACTGTTAATGCGCTTGAGAGAAGACAAGTTAAAGGTCCCGAAAAGGTCCGTTCTCTTTTCCAGATCCCGGGTGAGCTTGGCAAGGAGGAAGTTGGGAGCAAACGTAATATTGATGGAGTTGGCTTCAATCAATTGGAGGAAGCGCAGCGGGTCGGACAAAATGACCGAGGCGTGGACGTGGAGCTGAGATGCACCGTACAAGAAAGGTGTCATGTGGTTCTCGAGCGAGCCGGCAACGTGGTCAAAACCGACCCCTGTCGATCACTTGTCAATCGGAGATAGCAGCGCAGGATGACAGAACTTACAGTTCAGAAGCTTCGACTCGGAATTTAATCCATAGGCTATGCCCTTGGAGGAGCAAGCAGCCAGGATAGTTCTGTGGGTGTGGACAACAACTTTCGAGAAACCGGTTGATCCCGAAGTCAAAAAGAAGATCGCTTCATCGTCAGGTTGGAGGACCCGAGCGCACCAATCAGCCGGCACGTTGTAGCCCTCGGCCGCGATCTTGAGCTCGGAGAGGAGGTGGATCTCCAACCCGGGGACAGACCCTACTTGGTCTACGCCGGCCTCATTAGTGATCCAAGTAGCCGAGCGGGTGACGTTGGTAATGTGGGCGATATGGGCCTCCTTATGAGCCTGTTGTGCGCTGAGAGCGGGCTGCAAGCATGGAATGTAGCCAGCAAGGAGACATGCCCAGACGGCAGTCATATTGTCCTCGTGTTCCGTCAGGTAGACAAGAATGATGGATCCGGCAGGCTTGTTCAACTCCACAAGCGCACGGGCGAGGTTACGTACATTCTGGTTGAAGGTGCTGAAAGTCTTGGTTTGCGTGGATGAGTCATGAGCGGAAGAAGTGATGAAACTGAGCTCATGGGATGGGTATCGCTGAGCGGCATTGGATAGGACATCGATAAGGGTAGACGGCGCATAAGAAGGCTCCTCGTGGAAGGAGGTCTTGAGGCTCGAGATAGCGCTGGGAATACCTTGCGCAGGAGTTGCTACGGGCGTCATTGCTCAGGAGGTCTAAAAAACGAAGTGGAGGAGCAATAAAAATGGGTCTAGAGCGCTCGTGAAGAAGGGAACCACAGGTTGAGCTGCGTACAGTGGAAGGGTAATTCCATTCCTCCATCTCGCTTTATAGGATTCGACCTACCCCACTGGCTGACTCCGAGCTCCTACTATTTGTCAACCGAATAGATGCGCCTTGAGGCTGTAAGTGACTAAATGTTAGCATAATCCTGCGTGAAAGATATTCCGAGTAGTGATATTTACGACATGCTCGGCTCAGTTCACGCGGCAGATAACAACCTGACCTGACAGAGCAAAGCGATGCTGGCTGCATAGCGGTTACTGCATCATCAGAGCCGACGGAAGGATGGAGTCAGCATTTCAGATTCGGAATTTGTATCTTCTGACCCATGGATACAATCGCGGTACATAATCACCTCTTCCGAATGCACCGCCAAAAGTTGGCCTCGGGATTTGATCGGACGGTGACCTTCGACCTTGAGTTAGGGGCATGCATCGGGACTCATTCCAGATGAAGGCACAGGAAAAGCGGTTTTTGGGAGGAATCCGAACACGTCGCTTCAATGGTGGGGATTGTGATCTCTTGGCACAGATGGTGGCTGAGTAACAGAATTCCTGTGCCAAAATTACACTTACACAGCGCTCCTGCAGCATGGTCGACAAATCGAGCGGCGGTCCTGCACCTTTTTGCAACCCCTTAGAGTCAAGTTGGCAAATGAACGTTAAGCGATCCGAAAAGTGTCACACGTGTATAACCTACCTGGCAGAATCAGGCAGATTCGCTTTCCTCGACTATTTTTGGATAGACCAAAATTAGTCTGTACCTCATCGACTTAGCCGATTGCGGCGCAATTTTATCGAAAGTCTATGTTGTTAGCAACAGACCTGATTATCGACGCCTGCCTGAACAGCAGCGCACTTAACGAGCGCATTGTGATGCCAATCGGTGACCGAAGGATGAATCACCACTCAACATTACTGTAACCGCGCACGTTGCGACGCAATGAACACAGGGTGTTTCAGAAGATAGCAGCTACTCTCCGCATGCGAGCAGGAACCGAACTAACGCTGACGAGTCTGAGAAGCAACGTTTGGCTGCTCAGCGCGCCGACCCTACCTATTGCGGCCAGTACGGCGCCGAGAAATCCGAAAACAGATAACCACGATTTGGTGATCTTCAAAAAGGTGATTCGGAATACAATGTACCCGGATAGCCACTATCTCGAAGAGAACAAGAATAAACGAATACGCGGGCCCACTGAGTGTTATCAGACAGCCAGATCATGACGTACCGTGGACGAACCTGAGGACATCGAAGCAGCTCGGTGGGAACGTGAGTGGGACAAGTTTTGTTTCCCGAACATGTAGTTCGCTTCCGTTCGTTTTCGGTCCACCGTCCATGGAAAAGGCAGTCGTAGAACCCACACGGCTCTCCCAGAAAACTTTCCGTTGAACCCATCAAT
>JBBPNX010000970.1:0-12122 GCA_038091155.1 Harrya chromipes
GAACGTTGTGAAAGAGGACAAGAATGAGACTCGTCGCTTTGGCCCTCCTCGCAGAACAAGAACAACGGGAACAATGGTGAACCACACACAAACAGTGACAAATAACCCCTAACGCACACACAGCTAATAACATCAATACGGACAAAAGCGCAAGGAACACCAAGAGCCGAGTATTGAAAGTCTTCTTGACGTCAACCTCAGAAAAAATGGGTCACTAGAATGTCCGACAGACATCCGACAACTCAAGCGCAATCATTCCACCTCCAAGGCTAGAGTCGAGCCTCCCGTAATACTTTCCTCTGGAATCTAGGATACCCGCGCTTCATTTCTTCTGTAATATTTTCGTGGTAGACCTAGACACCTCCAACGTACCTCGCGACATAGGGGTGAACTTGGCGCAGCCGTGTTGACGGATCGTTTGCACTGGTTCATTGCAAAACGCGGTCGGGCCACGAGGACCGTACACAACGAAAAGGTTTGGAAAGCTGTTGACCGATGTTCCTAGATTATCGCCGGCTAGTTGAGTAACCAATTCCTGGTGGGACCGTCTCGCCGTTCAGTCCACGTCGGTTCATATCAAGGATTGCCCCGACATGGTGTCGAAACCTGTACGTAGAACATTAGAGCTCTGCGTCTGATGTACTTATATACTCCTTGTCAGTGGTCTTCACACCTTTCGGTGTTATCTCGAGGATGGGATTCGCGTTAATGCCAACAATGACGATGCTGACCTGGTTGAAGATCTCGTAGAAGCATCACTCTTGAGATGGACGCTTGCAACCGAACGGGTGAGGTGGGAGTGCGGGTGCTAATAACTCGCGTTTCTTAGGATCCCTCTCACCGACTTTCTTTCTTCAAAATGCATATGCGGCGTCGTTGCTTTCCTTGTGAATAAGGATATGATAGTTGGCGACTTTGACACCACAGCGAGCGTTGTCTGGTGATGGTACAATTCGAACTCGCCCCAGAAATGCCATTTTTTTAACCGCCCCGGTCCTACAGTTCTTGGAAGGTCGCTTCTCTCTCCCTCGCATAGTATCCTGCATCATAGGCCGCAGGATCCAACTGAACGGGAAGCCGCTAAACAAAGTCGGAAGCTTCGGTAAATATGTCGTCGTATACTTCCTTGAAGTGGTCTTGAACCTGCTTGCTGACGCGACATTGGCCCATGGGTATCGCAAGGTTTAGAGTTCGCTGGAATACGGTAAGCTCCTTGACCTAAGTCAAGCGTTCTATCAGTGGACTGACATGTTAAACAACTCACGAGTGCGTACGTGGTACCCGATTTCTTGAACCCCGCTCGCACTGCCTGGCATACACCGTCTTTTCCATCCGAGTCAAAGGTAACATGCCAAACATGCTGCTGATCATCCCAGTGGGCTTGTTTCACGGACGGGTCAAATTGATAATATTTCCGACGATCAAACTTCTCATCAACGTATTCAAAACACCTGTTCAAGTCCACGCGAGTACAAGAAGAAGCGAGTACTGAATCCGTTGACATGCGCTTGGAATTCCTTTTCCGGGAAATCTCTCCGTCCACGTCCAGCCTTTCCAAAGCTCGGGGAACGGGAACCCGTATGTAGGGATGGCGGTGTCTGCGCGACAGCCAGGGTACCTGTTCCAGTACCAAACGCCACCAAAGTTGGACCCAGCTTCGATCAGCTTGCATCTGAAACCGAGCTCGCGCAGGCGGATAAGATTATAAATGTGTGAGAAACCTCAGCCAACAATGATTGCGTCGTACTTCTCTTCCGCCATGTAGGTTATTGATTTCCTCTGGATGGGGTTCCTGAGGGGGTAATAGACTCGTTGACAATTTCTAGCCGTCTTATAAAATCTCACAACTATCAGTATACAAGGCACTTCGCACCGTCCTTCTACCTCGTCGAGAAGCAGTTCCAGTGGCATTCAGTGTCGCTGGGAGCTAGGAACAAAACTAAGTGATTCGAGTCATATGGCCTCGTCGCGAACTGGCCATGAAGCAAAAGTGCTAGGCGCGAGCCATCAAGAAAAATCAATTTAAAATACATGACCTGTTACGTTCCTCGCAGATATAACAGCGGCATTCCGACACAGTAAGTACCGTGACGTACATTCAACCCACCTTGAGGCTAAGGCCGAGATATTGCCAACGCTTCCCTCTGGAAACCTGGATACCCGCGTTCCATTTCTTCCGTGATCTCCTTTCTGTACATATGCAGACCTCCGACGTAATTGTACGCCTCTAGTTTCTTTCCAGGGATGTTGGCACCCATGTACCAACTCTTGGCCAATGGGAAAAGTGTCGCATCGGACATTTCATTAAGGTGCTTCTTATACGCCAGCGCAGCCTGGGACATCGGGGTGAACTTAGTGATACCGTGTTTGTGGAGGAAGTCGATCGTTTGTACAACCCAGCCCCCTTGGACCTCGGCGCATGTCGGTCCATTGCAGAACGCGGTTGGTCCATGGGGACCGTACACGAAGTATAGGTTCGGGAAATTATCGATCGTCATTCCTAGGCTTTCAATGCAAGGCTGGGTTATCGTCCGACTCTCAAGTAACGGTCACGAACTTACTAAGTGATGGTTCCGTCTCGCCAATGATCCTGGATCGTTTCACCGTTTACTCCGCGTAGGTCTATATCAAGGAGCGCGCCAATGTGGGTATCAAAACCTTTAGGCAACATGTGTTAGCCTTGGACCTGCACAGTGGTTCCGCCACATGCGCACCCGTCGCAACAACAAGTACATCAAACTCGTACTCTCGCTCCGCCGTCTTCACACCTTTTGGTGTAATCTCGAGGATAGGGTTCGCATTGATGTCGACAATGTCGACGTTGTCCTGGTTGAAGATCTCGTAGAAGTATTGCTCTTGAGATGGACGCTTGCAACCAAACGGGTGGGGTGGATTCATAGGTGCCAATAGCTCGCGCTTTCTGGGGTCCTTGACCCTCTCACCCACTTTCTTTCTCCAAAACGCGTATGCAGCGTCATTGGCCTCCTGGTCAAGTAAGAGGTCTTTGTAATTGGCGACTGCGAAGACAGCATCATTAAGACGGGTTGGTGGCTATGCTTATATCACGAACGACGTACGCCAGAAATGGAAACCCCCACGGTCCCATAATTCTTGGAATGTGGCTTCTCGTTGTTCTTCGCTGTCCTCCATTGCTGGACGCGGGATCCAATCGAGCGGGAACCCACTAGACGTCGTCGAAATTTTCCGGTATATTTCTTCGTATATTTGTTTGAAGTGGTCCTGAACCTGCTTGCTGAGGCGATATTGACCCATGGGTAGCGCAAGGTTTGGAGTTCGCTGGAATACGGTAAGGCTCTCAACCTAGTCCAGGTGTACGGTCAGTAAACGTTATCACAGTGGTCAATTCTTGCGTACGTGTTGCCCGATTTCCTGAATAACTTGGACCGCGCTTGCGCCGGTCCCAATTACTCCCACTTTCTTGCCACTCGTTTCGATTCCTCCCTTTGGCCAGCGTGCCGTGTGACTCCATACGCCTTTGAATGTTTCCAATCCTTTCAAGTCTGGAATATATGGCTTGGATCCGAAACCCTACACGGCTTTCAGTCATGGGACATAAAAGTAAGGGCAACCTCACCGTGCACAAAATTAGCTGACGTGCTGCAGCCTTATAAACGCCATCTTTGCCATTAGCAATTACATGCCAGATGTGCAACTGATCATCCCAGTGCGCTTGTTGTATAGGCGAGTCAAACCGACAATCCTTGCGGAGATCAAGCTTCTTGTCAACGTATGCAAAATATCTGTTTCGAGTTCACGTAAGTACGATGTGAAGTGGAAAGAACATGTTGACGAACGCTTGCAGTTCTTTCCACCCAGGAAACTTCTCAGTCCACGTCCACCCTTTCCAGAGCTCGGGTCGCGAGAACTCGTAGATGGGAATGTCACTGTCAACGCGGGCACCAGGATACCTGTTCCAGTACCAAGTACCACCAAAGTCGGATCCAGCCTCAATCAATTTGCAATTGAAACCAAGCTCGCGCAGTTGGATAAGCTGATAGACGCCTCCGAAACCGCCACCAACGATGATCACGTCGTACTTTTCTTCTGCCATACCGTTCTTTGGTGGTAAATGATGTCGTCCGGGTTGGAAGACTTGGTGGGGATAGACTCATGGTTTCTCCACTTCCTGTCTTTTATACCCCAGTGGAGTCTCGCAGGCATTTACTATCACGTTCTCACACGGGTTTGGTGCGTAATTCAATTTCATCTATGGAAGCCCGAGTCCAAGCTTCCCTATTCTTCTCTGGGTCAGCTGTTCTGCTCTGGTTTCTAAATTCGTATTCATGAGCGCACCCATCTCCCCCTAATCACAGAGGCGTACGAGATCGTGCCGGTCGTCGGTCTTGAATAGTAGGGATTATGGGGCTTTGGGGTGACTTCGATATGGAAATGTCGATGTCATGATGTTCCCCACCGAAATTTCCGGGGTCCTAGTGGGGGTGCCGTGTGGTACGGAGACATGTGTTCGATGATATGCCGGGCTCGTATTTCACGAGGCGCTCATCTCGAAAGCTCAAAGTCCGCGCCATTCACATGGATCCTACTTCCATTTCTCCCCTGCCGTTCAACCATATCAGGTAAAGCTCAGCTCGAAGCTCTTCTCGAGATCATCAACACCTCCGCCCGTCAAGCCATCACTGAGTACACTACAGACCATTCCAAGACACGACACCCGATTGATTTCGCAATTGATACGTTGGCGCTAAAGAAGGCTGTGAGGTGCTTGTGCAACGGCTGTGCACTTCATTAGCGCCTCTCAGCACATCATTCACAGTGTGAGTTGTTTTCCTTGTGCTTTCCTGAAGGCGGAGTTTTTCTTGCCCAATCATTTGTATACCAGGTTTTGTGACCTATTTCGCGAAGCCAAATGTTTTTGCGACAACCCCATCTCGCTTATCACTCGTTCGGATTCATACCCTGTTTACTCGCTTGTCGTGGCGGAAGATGTCTCCAATGGTGCAGCTGTTTCGTATGAAATGATGACAGAACCACAACACGCGGACAAGTTATACCCTGGAGAAGCCGCTCATGCATGACTCAGCCCGGAGGGGCATCAAGGGGAACCTCTTCGACTGGCTGAGGGAGGACGTAAGTTCTTTCTTACCATCGTTTTCTGCCCTCTCAACTAGCTACGCAGCCTATGGTCCTCGTTCATTCGCAATTGCGATATCTTCAGGACGAAAAACTCGAAGAGGGCTAATCATCATCCATGTACCTTAATCTCATTCGCTCGAGCAGAGGTTTCATCGTGCTATGAATCATAATTAATATTGGGGTTGACTGCGTCATGGGCACCCTCTCCCGGGACGTCTTGCACCGTAATTGGACAGTTTGCTTGGCTTTCTTGAGAAATATGACCATACTTTCATAAACTACCCATGGAATGAAGTGAAGCGTGGTTGTGATGTTGGTGCTTTTGGCAACTTGAATGTGCCCCGGGCCGCACCTCAACTGATCGAGATCTACCAGAAGTCTTGATTCTGGCCTGGCAAGGAAGTAAAACTATTATCTCTGTTTTATTTGTGCGCACGATTCCTAACGCCCTTTTGATTCTGCAAACACAGGTCTGGGAAAGGGGCGCACCAGATGTACCGGAAAACAGCCGGGTTGAGTTCGTTCCTCTCGCCTTCTTCCAAGAGAGCCCCGTGAAGGGACAAGACGTGTACTATGTACGTGTCACTTGGTCGTTCAGCTCCAAAACCGAGTCAATATTTTCATTTTTCAGGTTTCACGCGGGTTCCAGGCACAACGGATCAACACTACAGTGTGAAAAGAAAGTCGTGCAATTCAACATGAAGGAGAAGGCGGAAAAGAAGAGATATTGTTAGCAATCATACATGTTACAAGAGTGAATCTAAGTCTACCAGAACGGGATACATCAATGCCTCGTGGAACGACGCCGTGGCCAGTGGAAACCTATAACTACAACACTATTCTGCATCATTTACTATCTCTAAAGCCTCGCTCTTATTTCCGTGGCACATGGCGTCCCCGCGCTATCACTTGCACTGTCCGCCCACACGACAATGTGGTTGACGAGCGCATCGATCTCCTCTTCTGTGTTCCCGGCATGAACGGTGATGCGGATGCGTGGCTGCCTCACAATCGGATAGGTCACAGCTGCGGCTGCATATCCCCTTTGTAGCAAATACTGTGCAAGCCTTCTCGCGTGCGGTGTAAACACGGGAATGATGGGGGAACACAAACCACGATCGGAAGACGAGACAGATGCGTCCATGGCATCCGGCGATGCGTCGAGTGTGAGGATGGTCTCCGAAACCTTCCTCAGAGCAATAAAAAGTGTTTCGCGCGCGTAGCGAGAGAGGTGATTTAGACGTTGCCGAAGCTTAAACAACAAGGATGAAAGAATTGACGACAGGAAAAAGTTGCTGGGTTAGCCCAGCGTCATATAAACGGAAAATAACCAACAAGTCATCTACTTACCTCGTGGCCTCGAATGCTCTGGATGATTCCGAGGCATGACTCAAGCGCGTAAATGTCAGTGTATGGCATCGATGTCGAAAATATGTAGCTCTTTGCGAAGTTGATCAAGTAGTCCCTGATGATCGGTGAGGTCAACGCAACAGCTATGAACGTTCGAGTTAGTTTTCCTGACACATGGCTCCAGAGATCAGCAGTACACACCACCGTGAAATCCCCACCCTTTACCAAACGTATGAATCTTGGTATGAACGCGTTCGTTCAAACCTAGATATGAGACATACCCAGTCCCATTTTGGCCGCAAATCCCAGACGTATGAGCCTCGTCCACAACAATGTGTGCGTTCTCAGCAGGCACGAGAGATTCCACGAGTCCCACGATCTCTGCTAGGGGTGAAAAGTCTCCCTCCATGCTGTACAAGCTCTCCACGAGAACAAAGACGGTGGAGTTCCCTCGCGTAATCTGAGGATAGTGCTGTAAGACGCTGACAAGACATTCCTTGAATGAAGCCACGGAATTATGGGCGAAGCGGTAGGAAGGCCGAGATGATAGGCGCATGCCCTCTCGGCAGCAGGGGTGGATCAATTCGTCATAGATGATGACATCGTTTTTCTGTGGAACAGTCGCACAGAATGCCATGTTGGCATTGAAGCCGGAAGGGAATAGCAGCGCAGACGGGGCTCCGAAGAAATCTTTGAATGCCTCCTCGAGTGCATTAGATTCGGCCGAGTTCCCCGTAGCAAGACGCGAACCAGTGGATCCAAGTAGTCGACCCGGAGCCGCTGCCAGTAGTCTTTGCAAGAACATGTCTCTAAGAGAACGATCTGTGGATAGGGATAGATAGTCGTTTGAGAATAGATCTGAAGCATAAGCCGAAGGCGGGAGTGGTTCGTCGAGATTGAAGATCGTCATGCCATCCCGCGCTCGATGGACGATAGCGTGTTGAAGAGAATCAAGCAAAGGTGAATTCCGGGACATGATCGGAGGGGAGAAGATGAATGATGTGAAATAGTCGGACCTGTTCGCCCTTTATGCTCGTGAAAGAGCGAGTGAGTTTTCAACAATTACACGTGGGTTGCAATGTGCCACTCCTCCAAATAAATCAGCACTGGTTCGAGATGTATATGAACCCGGTATTTAGGTCTGCCAGTGTCGTTCTGAGAAACGAGGGTGTGCGATCGCGATTGGCTAGAGATGATATTACTCACCCTCTGTAATCAAAAGGACTTAAACCTAAATCGACCCAGATTATCTGGCGCGTGCAACAATTCAGAAGTCCTTCGGCAACTGTAACTCCATACAGAAGGCGTGTACGAGTAACCCATTTATCTGAGTCGGGCGTGTCTTTCTCAGCAAGAAAACATGGGGTTTCTGTAGCGTAGGTACTCTACGTGAGATGATTCGCACTCGAGGCGATAGCCGAGTTGCGTACCTACCGTCTCACCTTTCCCCGTCGAGAAGAGATAAATTTCTCAGCATCCTGATCAATTGGATCATTGCGAGGGCACGCCCAGCCCCTTTCGGTATGCATAATTTGCTGGTCACAAGTTCGCTCGCGCGACACCCCTGAAACTTAATGCAACGTCAAGGTGCCGCATCAGCCAATGCCAGCGGCGCTACAGAGACATGCTTCTCAAATTTGAGCGCACGAAGGATGAGTTGAAGCGCGGTGTCAGTGTTCTGATTTGATCTTGTACATATTTGACCTTGACCATGGCAAGGAAACTACGACGGATTGAGCAATCTTTGAGTTACGCCTATATTGAGAGGTGGGGGAACTGAATCACGTACCTCTTCCTCGCAAGCTTTCTTGGCATATCGAGCATGTCAGTCACTTTGGCATAGTGTTGGGTGTAGTCTGAGTCACTCAGGCTGTCACTGAGTTGACCGAGGTGTACCCTTCCCACGCCCATTTGTCCAAACCGCGTAACCTTATGAGGTAATTTGAATCAAAACTCAAAGGTGGATTGAGCGAGACACTTGCCGAAACATTGTGTAGGCGCTCACGGACGCTAGCAAGGTTGGCGGAGTGCTGTCCTTTCTTTTCTTATCAGGAACGACAATTGCCCCAAAATTTTGCGTACTATATCATCCTTGACCGAAGTCTTTCAAACCAGCAGAACTCAATATACGTACATACTTCCCCCTTTCGGCTATCCAGTCGAAAGAATGGAACGGAAACCACTACATTCGATCTGGACAGCCTATTCTAAACTGGGCCCTGGCTTGAAGTACCACGTGTTGAAATGCCCAGCTTGGGTGGAATAAGATCCCCCGTCTTGAAACTAGTCGACTATCATGGTAATACTTGTATGAGATTCAGTACGGACTCGGGGCGGGTGTCTGAACCTTACCGCCGTTTCACTGGCTCTCGCATGAATTCCTCGTGAACTATCAATGCTCTTTCCTAATGAACGAGCGGGACCTGTCATGTTATTCGTGTCCTCGTGTATAAGTATGAGTAGTCAGAGGGGTGGTCCTTGTACGTCCTAATGAATTTGGGCTGAAAGTTGTGCAATGACCGTCGACGTTTGTGCCTATTACCTGCGTCCAACGGTTGGCACCCTCGAATGGAAGAGGTCAAGATCATCAGCATGAGGTGCGGCATTTGCCTCGACGTTCTGAATAGTTCCAGACTCCTGAGGCCATGGTGGATCCGAGTCGTGGTGGTGTTCGTTTCACCAGTCAAGCCCAGCGGCGAAAAACACGTTGCGTGCAAGCACTGCCTATGCCTCCGTGCCTGTATTTTCCACGATGTGTCATAAGCTGGTCTGTGCATGCTTTGCCTCGCACCTTGCACGGGCATCTGGAGTTGTTTCGAGAAACGTACAAGGCCGTCATTTCCCCCATTTAGTGATCGAGGGGAGGTGCTCAGAAACTTCCGCCAGCACTTGAAGGCCTAGAACTTAGAGACACGGAGCACTACAAAATACAACTCATATTACTATAAAATGAGTTGTAAATGTAACCTGATCCACCGACCTGGGCAAACCCCTGAGGAGCACATTCAATCAATGCTCGATCGACAGCGGGGCTGTACTACCATCGGACTGTCAATCCAGGACCCAAGGGAGGAACTTACCCCTCTACATGTCCATATGGGGAACTTGACAAACTGAGTAGTGTGCTTGAGACGTCCAGAAAAAAAAGCATACCAATCAAGGGACATTGAACTCGTTACACAAATGGCACTTACTCAGCTTCAAGGATGGCGACACGGACACTTCAAAAGAAACAATTTTTAGCCTCTAACTGTTACAGTGTTCAAGTCGGGTTCGAGTTCGTCACGGTGATAAAGTAGGTTGGCAGTCGGGACTTTCCGCTAGTAACTGCCACTATTGTTACATAATATTGATTACCGTAAATGGTACGACACGACATGTTCCCACGTACTAGTAATCACGATCCTACCCGGCCTCAACGTACTAGTCGGTTCATCGCGCCCATGGACAAATTTGGGTCATAGCGAAACAATCTTGTGCTATTATAGGCGACAAATCATTCAAAACAACGTGCTACAGCTTTTCCTGTGGCGCATTCCCTCCAAATCGTGCTTGTTGCAGATCTGATTGAAGGCGTGGATCCGCGATACAGCCCTTTCTGTCATGACTGGGGAGCCGAGGATCTAGCAGCCTTGTATCACACCGTAGATGTAGTGTTGAGCAGGATGTTACTCCTGAGATCTATTGACATGTTTCCAGAGCACTTCGACACCTAAATATTATTTTTGCTTTGCTTCGTAAAATGACACTCGAGCAGCCTAGTAGGCGCCAACAAGGGCTTCACCAGGTTCAGCTTACTATCTCAGGGCCTCATCACACATAAAAGGAACATTTAAGTACACGGCATACTTAGCAGCTGCAGAGATCGCAAGAACACATACATTGATAGCTAATCGATGCGGCAAAACGACATCACTGAAGGAGAAACATCCTGACGTCCATTACATATTCGCCGCGCCTCAGCATATCACATACACAAAATGATAATATCTCTTCCTCTCCCACGTGACGACATCGAGCATCTAGGGAGCCTCCAAGTCAAGCTTACTCTCCCGTCCTCTCAGCACCGACCCGTCATCGCCACGATGCACCGTCTTGTTCACCTCAACTTGCACGGTAAGTACAGGGTCCACCTGCGAAAATACATCCAAGAGTGATGGTAGTGTGTGAGTTGCCCCAACATTCCTGTCATCGTTTGAACGAAACCCCACGCACCAACTGTGTTCTAACCGTACTCCGCGGATGGACCAAGACAGATCCGAGGTTGTACGATGCATCCAACGTCCCACATTCGGTGACCGCGGAGCGCGCCTTGAGAAAGTCACGTGCGTTGAGATTGGCAAGCACCGTGTTGCAGTACAGCGGACAGAGTGGGAAGTACAGCGCGGCGTAGATCAGAGTGTTTTTGAATGAGAGGATCTAGAATGAGGGTTGACAATGGCATCTGCCTGAGCAACGATGCGGGAACAAGCAGCTCACAGCAACGAAGGCAAACACGGCAAACAACGCGGTCCAGATACCGTTGTTAATAGTGAGAATGAGCAGCTTGTGGAGAATGGAACGGGATCTGTATTCGTGTAACCTCTGCGTCTTTGGGTATCATAGGACCGATGGAACTGACTCTTTGAGTGCTCGCTCGCGACTCTGCACAAGGAGAATCGTCAAGCCAGCGGCGATTGAGAGGTCTGCAACCGCGGCCACGGCCTGTACGGCTGTGAAGAGGCCCTGTAGCTACATTAGTGTAATTCTTAAACGGAAATTATCTCCGATTCATACCGCTGGTCCGGGAGAAACAAGTTCTGCAGCTGTAGGAATCATCGTGCTTGCCAAACCATGACCGATAGTAACTGTTTCTGTAATACAGCGACGTACCCAAATGCAATAAAACCTGGATCGATGACATAGCGGGGAAATGAGTCGCGTATTGAGCCTATGTGGGCAGTTACCACTCACCCAGGGATCCCGCTAGGAGAAACGACGAGTTGAGGGACGTCGAACTTGACCGACAATGGTTCAACCCTCAAGACTCACCTAATTCAAATATACACACCGGCGCCTACACAAATGCAGTCTTTGAGTCGAACAATCTCATCATCACGATTTTACCTCCCGACATACCAAAATTGCCCAGCAAAGCCACCGTTTACCGCCAACTGCAAAGGTAAGGAGGGATATGATTGGAAACACGCCGAGCGCACGCAAATAGAACCCACATCTCCAAATCCGATAAGTAAAGAACGTTTGACAGGATATAGACACCAGAGCCTTCACGGAAGTCAATTTAAGTAAAGAAAACATTGTGTACATCATTGACGCACCGTGAACAAAACCTGCCACTGTACACGCGTTTGTCGGTGAGATGCTTGGCCATGAAACGTCTCACGAGCAGTTACCTACCAGAAATTCACTGTGATCTCGTCAGGGCCAGGATGGGTGCAGAAAAAGTGAATCGGCTTACGGGACTACAGTTTTAATGCGATTGAAATCACAGAAATCATCAATCTGAGAATCATACACTGCCATCAAAGATAAAACCGGGGACGGTGGTGCTATGAGACGCGCTCTCTCACCTCCTTTGACGATGAGAATTTCGTGCACGGTATTCGCCACCCTGCGGCGGATGTCATGAATGCAAACTCCTCGGTTAAAACCACTTG
>JBBPNX010000971.1:0-12095 GCA_038091155.1 Harrya chromipes
GAAGCTAACGTAATGGTGCGTTTCAATTAACGTTTGAGATGACAGAAAAACTCCGCTGCCTCCGGTCTGGCCGTGGTCCACAATGTGGGCAGTGGCTCATCATGATACCCGTTCAATATATTAGGCGAAACTTCGCACCATCACAACGTCTCAGGGAGCCTACACTTCAATCCCTCTTGTGGCGATTTCCTCACTCGACACCTCGACCAATCATCACTCTTGTTCTGTAAGCGCGAGACATGGCCCCGTTGTCGCACGATGAGGCACAAGCCGCAATATACCGCGGTTGTGCCCGCCTCGCGGTGGCCATGCGCGTCAACCTCGACTACAGCCACTCGGACATGGTACAGATATGGGAAGAGGAGGTCCTTCGCGAAGCCGTACGTGCCACCCAACGTTCCATGACCGGCGTTGACATGAATACACAGCGCGCCGTTCTTGCTGCAGCTTTGGACGGACCCTTGACTGACCTCATCATCCCTCCGCTCCCACTCGCTGTGATCGAGGTCCAGAAAGGCCTGTCCAAGAAGCGACCATTGCGACCGTGCGATATACATTCGCCCTTTGAACAAGCGAGCACGTCTCCGTGGTCGATCTGGATGGCGCGTGAAGACGATCCAGAGATCCCGGAGGATATGGACCCGGGGGATGTTTCCACATTCTGGTGGATGGATCTGGAAGAGCGGGCTCGTAAAAGGGCGGGAGGCAAGTCCAAGTCAAGTCAAGTGGCGAGTCAGATGGATGCGCCATCTAAAGATCAGGAACATTTCAAGGAGGAGTTCAGTCCAAGCTCGGACTCCCTGATGCTTAGTGAGCTTCTTGTGGTCGTTTTTCTGCGAAGAGTCGTCGGCTTGACGGACGCGGACTAACGATGGTGTCCAGGAACGCCACGGAACGATTCTGGCAGGCAAGAGTCGACAGCTGAGTCCAGTACTTGTCGGCCGTCCAAGCGATCTCGCGCGAACAGTCAAAGTGACAGCGACAAAAGAGGCGATTATGTATACCTTCCGGTAAGCTTTGGGAATTTGAACGTCACTCTCACCTCACCCTCTGCAACAGAAATGCGATCACTGTGAAGAGCGCGGCTGGGTGTGCTATGCCGCTTGCGCGCAAGATAGTGGTTTACCTATGGGAGGTGCCTGCCTCCCATGCAAGTACAGGAGATGCCGTTGCTCAGCAATCAGTGACCCTGACGTGCATCGCATCGTCAAGAACGTTGGTGCTGCTTGTGTGTCCGTCTCGGGGAAGAAGAAACCAGCCACGGACAAGTCAATCATCGACATGTTCCGCTCACAAGCGGGGATGAAACCCGGAGAGGAGCAGGCCAACAAAAGCGTTTCAGAATCAAAGGTGGCACAATCGACGATTGGGACCCCTGGTTGTGCACCCCCGTCTGCTAAACGCCAACGTGGTACGTACATCCTTATGCGCCGCTTTTCCCGCTTTTCAATAACGATTACTTTCAAGTATTTGTTGCCGTTCCACCATCTACATTCAAGGCAGCAGCGAGTACCACAAGTGACTCCTACGGCACTCAGCCATCAAGTGGTCGAACTGGACCCCCAGGCGGAAAGTGGAAGCGGGAGAAACGAGCCGAACTTGAAGTGGCTCGGATGGACACCTCCGAGTCCACCACCGACGTTTTCCCCTTGCTGTTCTCTGAGAGCACGGCCGCAAAATCAACGTCCGTATCTGTGGGCACAATAACTAGCCCCAGGTCGACCGCTACCTCTGAGACCAAGGACAGGATTCCTACTCGGAGCCCCAGTCGTGTGCTCGTTGACAGGGGTGTCGCTACCGAGGACCAACCCCTTCGGCAGCAAAATAATATCCATCAGGTTGAATTTCTAAAGGGGCTACTGACGATCATCCAAGGAGCGATCCAGATGCACGGGGGCCATCTGTAAGTAGACGTGGGGATAAATAGTATTAGACCCTTGAACAAAAGTGATTTGTTTTCAAGTAATATGATACATATGATATCACGAGAACCAGAATCAATGCTGACAGTTGAATCCAAATTATCAAGATCACTACCTCCGTCAACATACAACACGTTCCGATTAACTCCATGGGGATGTGGTCGATCCATTTTCTTCCTTCTTTCTGCACATCACGTATCAAACACGCGCAAACAAGTTCTTCACTCGCGCTTTTCCGTTGCACCACAACGTTCGACACGATCGAGTACCCCCGCAAACATGCAAGGGGCGGATAGCAGAGCCGCACGCCAGAGACTCGGAACGCGCGTCCGCGTGAGTGCATCTCGAGGTGTTGTATCCTTGCAATATAGAGGGTGAGTTCTTTCAAGCGATCAGAAAGCTGTGCATGAATGGTCACTATGTATTTGACACCTATGGTGGGATGTCAAGCAGTAACTAAAATAATGGAATCAAATTCCAACATGAGCGTACATGTGGCTGATAATTATGGTCATTTCACACACCATTTTGTTTTGCTGATTGGATGTTCACTACGATCGGCGTATAGAACTTGATGGATATCAGGCTTTGGTACAAACTCCAGTAGGTGAGTCGTCACCAGCGCACCGATGCGCTGGTCAGTGCCAGTGAGTGATACTAGATATGATACTTTTATTGTGCACTTATAGTCACTCGGGCGACGGCGACAAGATGAAATTTCACCAAGATCCGATACGACTCAAGATGACATGATCGTAAGGACACGTCGACTACAACCACGTGGGGTATTTCAAGAAAATTGCATGACTACAGAGACGGGTTTCCGCGAGGATCAAGTGGTAACAGCAGAACAATCAGTCCAGCGCAAAGGAGTATCACACCAGCGATATAGATCGGCACGGGCGTATTCAAATTGATGTACAGCACGATGACGGATGCCTACACAGCCAGTCTTGCCTTCAGATGTCACTGATCCATCGAGCAAATTACTCACGATGATACCAGATACACGGTTCGCGCTCGTCACGATGGCATTTCCTGTCCCTCGGTGTTTTGTAGGGAACAATTCGGATGAGACGGCGTACAACACGGCGTACATGCCATTGCTTGTAAAGCTGTATGCACAATTCCACCCCAGCAGCACGTTCGGTGTGCGTGCCGTCGTCGATACAAGCATAAACACACCCGTGAGGACTGCGAGCGATTCATTTAGCAAAAAATTGACTGGAACCCCCTGGCATGGAACGTACATGTGAATATTGCAAGGGTACGACGGCGCCCGAGGAACGGCGACTCGACACTATACCCTGCTACGAGCGCGCTAGGGACACCAATCGCGCTGAGAATGAATTGCTGGCACTCGAGTCAGTACTTGACTAATACGTGTCCGCTGGAAGCTCACATTACGGTATGTGATATACACAGAGCTGTCGCCGAAATCGGCCCTTTTGGTTTGGAGGCTAGCAGAAATTCGTTAGGCCTGCCGTGCTCCGAAACACTGCTTTTATAACCCACAAGTATATTAGGAAGCCATTGTACCTGAGGTAAAGCTGAGTAGTGAGCGTGTTACGGACGTACTTGGGCTTACAGTGGGAAAGCAAAACCGATAAGCACTGCATCAATGATGAATCATTTTGTACCGAACGGGACGTAGAATATAATAGCTTACCCCACAAAACAATCAGCAAGGTCGTCGAGCGCGCTAAATCCCGAGTTGCAAACAAGGGTTTAACGTGACTCAAGTCAAATCTCGCCAGTCTTCGCCTTATACCACCCATCGCCGATTCATGCATCACGGCCTCGCTTTCGGGCGACTCCATTGCAAGCGTCCCACGGCTTTCGAGGCGCTCTACAGTGAGAGAGCTTGTCTTGCCATTGAAAACGGCGACTTTGTGAATCATTTTGACTGCCGCGTTATCCTCGCCATGACCCATGAGGTACTTGGGGCTTTCGTAACGAATGAACACAAGGAATCGGAGGATCCACAAGACCACCATGAGGCTGCCCATGGCATAAAGCAAATAACGCCAACCTTCGTTCGAAGAGGCGGGACAAGGGACTGGGGGACCAGAGCACGAAAATTTGGATATGAGTGGCCAAGCGACCTACGCGAACAATGCGTGATTGGATCTACTTGGAGATGCTATGTTCGCATACCAGACTGCCTAATATCTGTCCAAGAGCCGACCAGATGGAGAGGGTGGTAAGCAGATAATGGTGCGATGCAGGAACAAACTCTGGAAGTGAGAGTTGGTGTGCGCAGGCGAAACAAAAGTGGTCAAACTAACCGAGAAACACCGCCGAGTCCACAGGCAAGTTCCCACCGACACCGATCGACAAGATTGCTACAAGCAAGCAGAGAGTGACATAGTCAGGCGAAGCTCCAGCTACAGTTGCAAATACTCCCGAGATGAGGAGGGTCAAGTTGAATGGCCACCTGGGTGAGCGTTAGACGACATTCGATTCCGTAACATAATTACACTTCACCGACGACCCCAAACATCTGACACGGCACCCCAAAAGGCCCCTCCAACAAGCAGCCCAATATTCTGAGCGAGTTTGAGGTATGGCGCTCGGCCGTTGAATTCGTACACCACAGGTGTGAGAATTAGACCTGTGACGATCTAGAGGTCGATCAATACAAATCAGTGACCGCCGCGGCCAGTGTACCAAGCGTGCCCACCGGCCAAAGGCTATCCCTGGTTATTCAGATATATCAACGACTTGGTTCGATGACAGATTGCCGTATGGGACACTCACGATAACCAACCAAAGCCAGCGACTACGAACAAGCACCACTAAAAGCCACAACGTCAATCAACACACCAAGGCAGTGGTAGAATCAGTGGAAACGGAAGGAAACGGAAACTTGCCTGGTACTTTCCCATGCCAATATCTTTCAGTGCATCGTTGAGGATATTTGCCTTTACGTGGTAGGCCGTAGGGACGTCGGGGGTGGTAGGGATGGGAGGCTCGTTGCGGATGTCCACCGTGTCCAATAAAGAGACATTCGGTCCCGAAAGATCATCGCCTCGTTCAGTGGGGGAGGACATGATAACAAAGAGAAGGAGGGTATCCGCGTTTGTAGCTGGCGGCGCCCATGATTTATAACATTACCACTGGGGCGTCAGACGGATTCAGCAAATGTCGCATCCGAACTAACCATGATGGTCATGATCATCGATTCATGATCAACTGGCAGTATGAAGCCCCGGACCCGACAGCGCCACCGATGGGGAGCGACGGTGGATCAGTCACGAGTCGCGACGAGGACTCGAAGAGGGCGCCGAAAACGCTCGATCTCTTGACGAGGACGGAGCGAGCCCTGGGAGCCTGAGGGCGAAAAGGCCTCACTTGGTCGATTTTGAGAGCTGTGACCGTGCTCAACCGTTCATCAAGAGTTGTAAAGCGGTAATGTTCTCCGGAGGGAAAGCTTAATTAAGAATCATTCAATGTACGGTGCCGTCATTCTATAGCGCTCAAGGCCAGCCGGCCCCTTCCGTTCTCGGACCTTGCGCTTGCCTTTTTACAGGTCACAAGACTACTTCTTAAGAGCGTCAATTTAATCTGGTGACCAGCCGTCGTGAATGATTCGGTTCGCTGTTGCCAAACCCGGATCCCATAGAATGCACAGGTACGCGTTATGGGGGCCGAGATTTGATATGCCTTATGCAGTATCATAGAGGGAGTTCCACACTCTCACTCCCCCTGAGATAGGAAATCGTCGACGAGACGGACCGTCACCTCGTCGATCAATTGGATAGACATCAATCGACTCCGAGATCGGACGTACTAAGCGGTCCTTGCGTGGATTTTAATGTCAGTCTGATCAACGGTTTGATCATGATGCGCTGTGTGTTGTATTTTCCATTCAAGTGCGTGCCTATTTGGCCATTGCAGTCATGCGACCTGCCCTTGATCGATATCGATCAGATAGCCCTATGCACAGTTTTAGAACAACATCGCCTGCACTCAGGATTCAGTCCGTCAGTTTAGAAGAATGACGGCATTATTTGGCATCATTCATTTTAAAGCTTACGTCCTGGGAAAACTGGCGGTAGCAGATCGCCTCGACGGTGCTCGTCCTCTCCAGCATCGCGGTCAGGCCCCTACCCACCACTGCCCATAAACGCAGTTTCAAAAAGTTTAGTGAGTGTGGGAATCATAGGTGTTATTGAGTTGATCGTGTCCGATAACAAGCACGTCGTCGGGGTGTTTTGCAACCGGACATGGCAGACGAAGATGAGACTCTTGTTTCAAGAAAATCAAAGAGGACGGCTGGGAAAAAGCAAGTGGGTCTCTTCAGGCATCCTATCGTTACCAACCCCAGTAATCACTGAGTAGGATGGAGGTGGCCTTGACTCTCGCGCTCGAAGAATCACAAGAGCTTGAAGAAAAAAAGACATGTATTTTGTCGTAGGAAAGGGTGTCGTTGTTTTGTTTGGGTCACATCTCTTTCAGCTAAAGATACTTTGGTGCGATTGCCGCTTGACAGACGAAGAGGAGGTTTGGATTTGGATTTCACGAGCACGGACGAAGAGGTGGCGCCAGAGGACGTCGGGGAGGTGGATAATGCCATCCAGGACGAGGAACGCAGGGAGCAAAAGGTGCGTATTCTATTCTTCGTTCCCGGAGCATGTTGCAAGCCCATTCTGTGCTGGTTAGACCGCGCGTGTGCGCGTCGAAAAAGCCACCGCAGCAGTCCATGCGCGCCAGAAGGTAATATTCAACCCTGAAGCAACCTCCTCCCGGCTGACATCACAACAGACCAAACGCCGTGTCTCACTCGGTGTTGTCGTCAATGCAGAAACAGGCAAAGTCGTCGAAGATAGGGAGGGGACGGCGAAAAGCCATACGGTGATGAATATTTCTGCAACCGTGAATTATATCCGACTCAAGGATGCTGCGTTTCTACTTTGTCGTATGCTGGCGTCTGAATCTCATCATTCACTGGAGATGGAATGTAGGCCGCCGTGTGAAGACGATCACGCGATCACCGACGCAAGACGAACTGGTCGCACGCGCACTGGAAGAAGAGAAACGTGCCGAGGAACGGGTGGTAAACAGTCAATCGAAGGCCCCGGGCGCGTTCTACGGTCGATAAGTAAGAAAGAAACGGTTCGAGTGGAGGTTCAAACGTTCAACGTTCAGCTTCACCCCCGCTACCGCCTCCAGTGACGACAGGAACGAACAGCAATCCGTACGCAGTACAGCTTTGTGTATGTACTCGGGGGTCAACTGGGCGCGCGTTGACTCCGGGTATACCCCATATACCCGGTGTAGGTGCAGGCACATCCATTCGGCGCATTGAGTGCACGCTGTCGGAGACGGGCTGATGGCAGAGGCAAGCTTGGAAACGTGCAAAGGTGGATGCGATAAAGCAGCCGTGGCATCACCGGTTCGTGGACGTGCAAGCCAGCTATCGAGTCACATTGGTCTATGTGTAGTACAGGTATCACAGAAAGGGTAGAAAGAAATTGGGATGCGAACACAGCCAGGTAGGGCTAGAGTAAATGATAAGATAAACTAGGCACCTACGTGTACGTAGACAATACGTTGATCGGCGCGTATTTCCTTCAACTCCTTCATCGTCTGGTTGAGCGCGAGCGCAGCTCGAGTATGATCAAGATGATCGGACTTGCCGATCATATACTTATAGAATGTCGACGTGATCTTGTTCGTGAAGTCATCATCCACCGCCCACATCGTCCCAATGACAGAACGGAATCCCACAAACTGCATCGCAGCCGCGAGATGAATGAACTCGTCGGGGCTCTCTTTGTCCCCAACAGTGGTGTGACAAGCTGAAAGATATGCAAACTCGGGGTTCTCGAGCTCACATCGGATGATACCTTCGATCGTAAAGCGTCCATCGTGGAGATCGAACGCAGAATCAAACGGTCGTTCGTCGTTCGGGATGCCATGGCACGCGAGGTGCACCCATTCGTTCTTTCTGAGTTCTTCAACCACCCTAGAAATGCAAGCTTCTGGTCCGTCAATGCGTGTGAAGGTTGCCAGCCCATCGACAAGCTGGCCAATGTTGGCGAGTTCGCTATTGACGGCCCCGAGTTCACCCTCCCCGCTTGCTGTCGCTTGGCCGATGGCAACGAAGTGCTTCCTCCCTCTCGGAGCATTCGCAATGACACCCCGTCTTGGTCTCAGAACGCTCGAGAAAACACTCCTTGCGCGACCGACAAGGATGGGGAAATGGCGCCCGCCTTTTATTTTCGTCCTAGGCTCAGGTTTAACACGCCGTCTTGCACGAATGAGCGCATTGAGTGTGGGAGTATACGACGAAATGTAGAGATCGGGGAGGTTCTGTTGGCCCTGCCTGTATGGACCAGCTGCGTGCAAGGGCAGGAACGTGAATTCGGCAGTCGGACACCACCAGATCCGTGACTGGAGTGGGTGTATGGGCTTCAGTGCAACAACAACAGGGGAGACCACTTTGTCCCAGAGTTCCCGTAGGAAGAGCCCGAAATCTTTTGCCACGTCCGAGTCATCCGCCCACTTTGCACGCTTGGTCAGTTCACGGAGTCTTGATGACAGATCTTGGACGTCGTTTTTTGTGATCGCAGACAGCGGAACGTGAATAGGGTCCTGGTCCACCAACACGATGAGCGCATCACAGCTATACTTGCTCGCATTCACAATGATGACAGGTCCACCACTGGCCGCCTGTCGGAGGTCTGAGAAGACAGGAGGGAGAAGGAAGCGGAAGAGACCGGGCAATTGACGGATCTTGGTGGTGACACTCTGCAGTTCGACGGTGAGACTGAACAACTGATTATGTTGATCTAGACTGGGTGAATTCAGAGCATTGCGAATGACCGATGTCAGCTGTGTGAACTTCATTGCTAACGCTTTTCCCGCTGACCCGGTAGCAATGACTTCGTCGAGTGAGGAATGAAGGCGAGCGAGTTGGTTCCAAATGACACTGCGTCCCTGCTCAAGAAGCTCAACCGCATCGGTGGGAGCGTGGTGACGAATGCCAGCAGAAAAAGCATCCACAGCGAGTGACGAGGCGAGTTCCTTCACGTTCGCGAGGTGTTGTGGTAAGGAGGGGAGAGTAGCGAGATGATGAATGAGTAACCGAAAAGCTGTCTGATATGCGAAAAGTGTCGAAGTGTGTTGAAATTCCTCAGCCACCGTGACCCATCCTCTAGCGGCAGACAGATCCTCAGGTGATGTGGTCTGTTGCACGTCCGCCAGCTGGATGTAGAGGCTGAATAACTCCTGCTGATCAATTTCCTTTTGCGGCTTTGTATATCGAGCCCTGAGTCTGTTTGCGAGATAATGTAACGAACGGGGTCGAAGAGGATGCCCAGGAGGACAGAGGTCGAGTGCCTCCCTGCTCAGCACGACGGCCTCGTCGAGGTTATCGAGTGCATCAAGCCGCTGATAGCGAACGGAGAGATAATTGCCAAGGCTGTTCAAGGATATTGGCCGGACCGAGTGCCCTGGTTTGCACAGAAAAAGTGAATCACGACCGAGCGTGATAGCCTCGTCGAGGTCATCGAGTCTGCCAAGCCGCTTATAGCGAGCGGAGAGATAATTGCCAAGGCTGTTTAAGGATATTGACCGGTGTGGGTTCCTCGGCGGACGCAGAGAAAGTGATTCACGACCGAGCGTGATGGCCTCGTCGAGGTCGTCAAGTGCGCCAAACCGCTTGTAGTGAGCGAAGAGATACTTGCCAATGTTGTTTAAAGAACTCGACCGGTGTGAATTCCCCTGTGGGCAAAGAAGAAGCGCGTCACGACCGAGCGTGATAGCCTCGTCGAGGTCATCAAGCGTGCCGAGTCGCTCGTAGCGAGCGAAGAGATAATTGCCAAGGTTGATTAAAGAATCTGACCGGTGCGGATGCCCCTGTGAGCAAAGATGAAGCGCGTCACGGCCCCGCGTGATGGCCTCGTCGAGGTCATCAAGTGTCCCGAGCCGCTCGTAGCGAGCGGAGAGATAATTCCCAAGGTTGTTTAACGAACTTGATCGGTGTGGATGTCCCGGCAAGCGAAGAAGAAGCGCCTCACGGCACTGCCTGATGGCCTCATCGAGGTCATCAAGTGCGCTGAGCTGCTTGTAGCGAGCGGACAGACGAATTGCAAGGTTGTTTAAAGATGTTGACCGGTCCCCCGGTGGACAAAGAAGAAGCGCTTCTCGGTCGAGGGCGATCCCTTCGTTGATACTCTCGATTTCTCCGAGCCGGCTGTACCGAATGTCAAGTTGAATTGCGAGCCATGTCAAAGACGCAGATCGCTCGAAGTGGCCCGGTGGGCACAGTTTCAATGCCTGACGAGCAAGGTCAATTGCCTCGTCAATGCAATGACTTTCCCCTCCTCGTTCAAACTGGTCTGAAAGGGACTTTGCGCGTGAATGCAACTGGTCAACTGGTACGGATATCAATCCACCCGTCTTCTCATCAATCCAGAGACTCACATACCCTCTGAACCCATAAGTGCTAACAGAGTTCGTTTGCGGGATGGTGGTTTGGGGGAAAGCTAGGATGTTGTATACAATGAGGCATGAAGGCAAGTACACCGCATCGGGGGTTCTGCGGCATTCATCGAAATTGCCACCCAACCTTGCACGCAGCGCAGTCCTTGAGCCCCAGTCAAAACCTACAACATAGAAATCCAGAGTAGTACAAACATATACAAATGTTAATTTGCGTATACACGGAAATACAACGGGAGTGTTGATTCCTCCCATCTTTTACAAAATGACATTATTCCATCGAAATAACGAACAAGATACGAAATAAGTGAGCAAGATACGAGTTAGACTAACGAGTTACGAAGTAAACGAGCAAGATACAAGGCTCGATTGACTCGATCGGCTGCCCGCCCCGGTGGACCGGCTCTCTTCTTTCTTCGTCCAAGTCCTGTTGTTGGGCTTGGTATCTACTGACCTCGGACCACTGGACGTTGGGCAAAGAGCTGTCCCTCCAGTTTTTTCCCCGACATCCAGTGGTCCTTCCATATGCCGATCTGCAATTGCCGACGATGATGTGGAGGCAAGCCGACCAAAGTCTCCCATTCGACATATCGTACCCACAAAAAGTATCGTGACGACGACGCTAAGGCCAATAGAGCACTCGCTACAGGGGACTACCAAGATCTCGTTCTGGCCTCCAGCTAACATTTAATATGTCTTCTAGTGCAATGTATAATTCTCTGCTTGAGCGCATCGATGGCTGGAGCACAGACACAAAGATTGATCCATCCACGCGCTCCCACAGCTCTCGACCGACATTCCATGAGCTGCTTTTAGACTTACGCAAACGAAACTCAGAGCTCCCTCCCAGTCCTCATCCCAGGGGGACATTCTATTGGACACGCAAGGAATGGAATGAGGAATATCAGAATGGCCGAGGAATCCCTAGCGTCTCTCGTCGACCAAACGAATCTGCCCAGGGTCATCAACGCACTGGCAAAGGGTCCACTCCCTTCATTATCGAGAACGATGGCTACATTGCGGATGCTATGTGACAAGCTCAGATGCGCGACCATATGCAATCGCTGTGGCAAACACTAGCCTTCTTCGACCTTGCGCCCACAAGTTGGTCAAAGGCAACTTCACTTGCAACAGAGTTCGTTGCGCTGTCTATGCGCCTGGAGTACGAAGAGTTTCGTCTTTGTGACAAGGATTGGAAGACCGACGCCTTTGCAACTAGGCACTATCCTAACTGGAAGGGTAACCCGCACTTACTTGCCATTAAGAACGAGGCCAAGCAAGAGGAAGCTGTCAGCTCATTCCAGAAAGCGGTTGAAACGATGGCAAATGGGCCAACAGGAACAACTTCAAAGCGTCCTCATCTCAGTCCCGCAAACATGTCCTCACCCCGTTCTCCTTCCACCATCCATCACCCCAAGAAGAAAAAAGATGAACATGTCACTAGTGGCCTGTCCACTGACGCAAGAATCTCATTTTCCTTCACCACTGTCGATGAGCAAGATTCACACTGCTTGATTGACGCGCCAACAATTCATGGACTCGAGACCACCTCCCTCGCCCTTGCTACCACACACTCTCAAGCAGACAGTTTACTTACAACAACGGCGACCAGACTCATACTGTCTGATGAGAAGCCTCGAAGCCGGATCAATGTACGTAATAGTATGGCAAGTTTCACAACATTGGAACTACCACATTTTTAGATTGTAAACCCCTTGTTGC
>JBBPNX010000972.1:0-12091 GCA_038091155.1 Harrya chromipes
TGGATGCACCAGATATCGTGTACTCTGAAGCGGACCACGAGGCCATCGTGAAATTCCATCGCGAGAGAAGTACGTTTTCTTTTCTGAACTTTCTCGTTCCAGTTTCTGATTCCATTTCTGTATGATTATCGCAGTATCCTCGAGTTGGCACTCGGTCAGCGCTCCGACGGCCCTTCGGCCCTTCGGCCCTTTCTTTTCGAATTTAGCTAACGAAACCTGTTGATCCAGCTTGGGACGTGTGCCATGAAACCTCGTAATCAAGGCGGAGTGGTCGATACGCGCTTAAACGTATATGGCGTAGAAGGCCTCAAGGTCGCAGGTATGTAGCACGTGACGGTGCCTGACTTGTTTGTTGCACTCTGATCTGATGGAACGATGAACTCGTCAGACCTGTCCATCTGCCCCACCAACGTCGGAAACGTACGTCGCAGGATGATTTTAATCAAGTCAATTTGACTGATTGCTCCACTTCGACTTAGAATACATGTTCTACTGCGCTGTTGATCGGGGAGAAGGCGGCCGCAATTATCGCGGAGGATCTTGGTATTAAACCACATCATTCAATGGCGGACGATAGGCGTGGTAGAGACGCAGGTTCTGTGGGGGTGTATGATGGTGTCGCAGGCCGGAGAATGACGAACGGACTGCTTGCACGGCTGTAGATCTCCCCAACCGTCGCTGTCGTGGGTGGCGACGACACTTCCTACCCTAGCAAAATATGTGTAATACATCTTCATATAACCTTCCCATCAGATGACCGTGCGGCGAGTTGTCGGGGTGCGTGCTGATACGACCGGGATACATGCTGACTAGCATGGACTTATTCTACCAATCTCTGGATCAGTGAGCTGTTGTGATTCCACACGAAGCAAAAACCTGCGCTTCGCCGTCATCAAGGAGACTTTTCTTTCAAAACCTTCCCGTCACCGCATTATCGCTACTGTGTTCACACCACTGAGGCTTATATCTGTGACAAGTGATGAAGAAGGAAAATTGAACGCCTCTCTTGGACCTGAAGGGGAACGGCAGTATTCTCCAGGGAGACCGAGCCACACGATGATACGGTGCGGCGAGCGATAAGCGTTGGGGGTTGCCAACTCCTGAGTCGAAGAAGTCAATTGGGGCGACCAGAGCGCTGGTATGACACCCAATGCGTGCCAGAACCCGATGGAACGAAGCGCTTCGACCAAACGAACGCGCGGAGGGCCGGGAGGCTGGTGAGGTGCAGGCCAAAGTGTCGTATAATGATACGTGATAACTTAGGGTCATCCTGCCATGGAGGAGTGCTTACACTTGATGGTGCCGGTGATGGGCTGGTCTCTTGTCTGTCTGCCGTCCAACGTTGGAAATGTGCGTCACGTTTCCACAGTGTGATGACCCACCTGGGAGTTTTTGCTGTTCCTTTGTAGAATTCATATTTTACTGCGTTGTTGATTGGGGAGAAGGCGGCTGCCATTACGAGCATAAAGCTATACATGACCAATAGCGAAGCTGCCTCAGTTCCTCATGAGGGCAGTACATAGGTGATCATGATGTGGTACAGGATGGCCGGATCACTTGACCACAAAAAATTCTCATGATCACAATGTATCACCGTCGTCGCCGTGCAATGCTAGTCCGCGAGGTGAGATAGCAAGGTAACCAGGTTGCCTCAGGGGTGAACACTATTCAGCTTGTGACTTACAGTTGAAGGCGACTCACCGCTCTGCTCTCAGATAAAGATAGCGTTGATTGTTAGATCATGCTCTTATCAGTCAGTGTCACTGGCAAGTGACGGCATGTGCGTGATCTTATAACTCGGAGGGGCTCCGAAATTCGAGGTAAGGTGGGTGTATCCCTAAGGGAACCCGACCTCACTCAAGGTCGCAGCAGTACCCTGTTCCCTCTAACTTCAAATCCTTCACCCACTGGCATGGATCCAAGTAAGCTAAGAGAGGACGCATGCTGTGTGATCAAACGGCCGTAAGCCCTGACGGTCTTGCTTTACATAAAAACTGAATCGCGTGACCGTATCGTTATTATACTCGAATACTTACGCGTGACCAGCAACTTTCCTAAGTTAGGTTCGTTCAATCACCGTTTCGATAAATTGCTGTCCAGTTGCGCCACTCCAGGGACGCAAAGTCACGGTAAAAGTTTCATTCGCTGCCAGCTCTGATGAGATCGCTCCCCACCATCATATCTGACAAGTTCTTTTCTGGTTATATGTACGACACTGGCGGGTCCAGGATGTCCCCATTTATCTCAGGACCTTCACCCTTTCTCCGCATTTTCAACGGAAGGGTGCGAGATATATATACACCCTAAACTAGACTCTCCTCATCTGATCTCTGCTCCTACGTCATGTCAGAATCCCCAGTCTTTGATATCATCTTTGCCGGAGGTGAATTTGTTTGTGGCTCTCACTAGCTTGTATTTTGCTCATACCTCATCAGGGGGAACCACAGCCTGCGTCGTTGCAGGCCGACTGGTCGCCGCAGATCCCACTCTTAAGATTCTCATCCTCGAGAGCGGCCAGCACACACGCGATGTCCCTCGCCATGAACAACCGTTTAGATACGCCGAGCATCTCATGCCAACGTCCACTACTGTATCATTCAACGTTGGGAAGCCTAGTACACATCTCAACGGGCGCGCGCCGATCGTTCCATGCGGCCGAAGTGTGGGAGGCGGCTCCGCTGTGAATTGTGAGTTGGGAAGCGAATTGGACGCGACCTCGTTTCATCCTGTTTGTCATTCGTATCTCATCTCATTCGCGGCCTATCCAACGTCACAGTTATGGTGTACACGCGAGGTGCAGCATCGGATTATGATGATTGGGCAGCGCTGGGGAACGAAGGGTGGAGTTTTAATGAACTTTTGCCGCTGATTAAGAAGGTAACCATGCTACGACAACAATTTGATTTATGGGGAGACGACTTACAACTGATTCCTGTAGATCGAAACGTTCACACCAATAACTGGCAGACCGACGCATGGGTACTCTGGCCCCGTCCAGATATCTGCTTCTGGAACTAACTTGGGGATTGGAGCTCAATTGCTACATGTGGGGAAATCGTACGATCCAGGGCGTCCACAGGTCGACGATAATAATGATTTCAAGACTCCGAATGCCTATAGCGTGAGTGGTATTGCACAGTTATGAGTGGACCGACACCAAAAATTGTTGCTTATTCGTATCAGCCGTCTTACAGGTAAAGGTCCTGTGAGGGACGAAAAACGTTCGCCACTTAATCGTTATCCATAGGTATATAGACCCCATGACCGGAAAGCGTTGCGATTCGGCCTCCCGATACCTCTATCCGCATTCTAACAATCCCAACTTGAAGATCCTGACTGGGAAACGCGTCAAGCGCGTCATTGTTGAGTGCGTTGACATGAATACATCATGTATGCATGTGCTGACACCCACATAGGAACGGACGCGCGGTCGGTGTAGAGTATACCTCTGACGCGATATCCAACCCAGGGGCTAGCAAAGAGCTGATCACCGTCAATGCTGCGAAATTAGTTGTCGTTTCTGGTGGGACATTTGGTTCGCCATTGATCCTGGAGAGGTCAGGGATTGGTGCTCCGTCCATCCTCAGAAATAACCACATCAATGTCTTGGTTGACTTGCCTGGTGTTGGGGAATGCTATCAGGGTATGTCCGGTCAACCTCTGCGTACATGGCTCAGAATGACTGAGTTACCTGAGACCATTGTGGTGTTTTCCCTGCATACCACGCGTCGGAGGAAACGAATACGATGGATGATGTTTGGTGCGATCCGAAAGCAGTCGTTGGTGAGGAGTTTATTTGATCTAATCACACAAAACTATGTGATGCGAATACCATGGTCAGCATGGTCAAAAGAATGGGAACTGGGTGGAACTGGGAAGATTGCGCACAAGTCAGCCACTTTATCTTTCGTTACTTGCATGGTTGCTGATCCTCCTATTCTAGTGGAATTGAAGCCATCGTGAAGCTTCGCCCAACGGCAGCGCAGCTGGCATCCAGTGGTCCTGCGTTGCAATCAAGATGGGACGCATTTTTCGAAAATTGCCCCGATAAGTCTATGACCATCATTGGCTCTCTTTCAGGGTAAGCACAGTCGCTCCCGGGCTTGTACTTAAAATGAGCTTCCGCCCCTATATTGTTTGACCAGATTCCCTATGGATCGCTCCACGTTCGTTGGCAACAAATTTTTCTGTGTAGCCTACTTCATTGTGAGGCAACGTTTCAATGCAACGTTACTTCGTCCTCCCTTCTGACTCGTCGGCACTCTAGCTATATCCGGAGTTGCTGGGTAGTGTCCACATTACGTCCGGCGAGGATGCCAATGCACCCATTGACTTCGACCCTGACTATTGCTCCAAGTGCGCCTTTCGCTGCATCCGCTGTGGTAGGATGTACTGATAAAAGTGACGCAGGCCCGGAGATGTCGCCCAGATGACTCTGTATTACAAGGTGGCACGCGAGCTCGCTCGGCGGATGCCTGCATATCGGGGTGAAGTTGCTGTTGGACATCCACAGTTTCCGGCCGGTAGCCCTGCTACTTGCAGAGAAGCGGATGGCCCCGTTCCGGTAGATGCACCCGATATCGTATACTCTGAAGCGGATGACGAGGCTATCGTGAAATACATTCGCGATGGAGGTGAGTGATTCCTGTCGCCTTTGTTGTTTCAGTTACTAAACCCATTTCTTCCGACGACTGTAGTGACTTCAACTTGGCATTCGGTGAGCGCTGATGTAGCTCGTTCTTTTCGAGTGCCATTGACGAGATGTGTTTATTTAGCTTGGGACGTGTGCCATGAAACCTCGCGAACAAGGCGGGGTGGTCGATGCGCGACTGAACGTATACGGCGTGAAAGGCCTCAAGGTCGCAGGTACGTGTATCTTCTCGAGCTGCGCTTAGTATACTCTCCATACTAATTGTGCTCGGCAGACTTGTCCATTTGTCCAGGTAATGTTGGAAACGTACGTCGTACTTCATTACTCAACCTAATGATAAATCTGAGAGGCATTGCATTTTTGATTTAGAATACGTATTCCACTGCGTTGCTGGTTGGGGAGAAGGCAGCAGCCATCATTGCAGAGGACCTGGGGATAAAACTCCAATAGCGGACCAATCTGTCTCCCTAGCAGTACTTCCATGTGTGTCTAGGCTGTCAAACTATTATACTCTTACTCTGGGTATACTCAGGTAGAGTTGGTTGCCTGGCTCCCTCAATCATTCACCAGCACACTCCGTGACAGTCTATCCCAGCACCACCTGGCTTGGCAAGGCGATTGAGAATACATAGCAACTGATAGATGTGACCTCCACTATTATCGCGCTAGTGTTCGTTCGCTGTCATCCCGGCTCCTTGCAGGTGCGGGTGGATATCGTCAGAGATAGTGCTTGACTCACGAACTCGTAGGCGTCTGCCGTGATGGAATTGATGGCCGCTCAGCGTACGAAAGGGGTCGGGAATTTGCCAGGGTTATATGATAGGGAAGTGCTTCCTCCTGCCTCGTGTTTCCAAATCTCCGTGAGGAGATAGTAAGGAAATCGAAGGGCTTCATTACGACTTGACCATTGGTGGCATCGACCCGAGGCTCAGGCTGACAGAACTTACAGAACCAAAACACTGAAAATGACTGAACAAGTCGCCTTCGAGATCATTCAAGTTGCGAAAAGTTCACGTTGAGGCTCACCTTGTCTGATACGGACAGGTGCTTTGAAAGACATTTCGTGATATCGGCTGCCCGAACGTGCTTTCCCCACATCCATGCTCCAAGTCAAACGCACCGGCACGAGATGAGTTGTTTAGTCCCACTACACAATTCATTCTCGCGCCAGCCCGTTCCGACCTTTGTGGAAGTTTGAGGAATGTGGGAGTCAAGGAAGATATGGACCATGGTCACGGTAGAAGAAGCTTCATGCGATCCGCTTTAGTTTCATCCCCGACTGGTGGTTCGAAATTCTGCTGGGAAACATAGGTGGTAGAAGAGGGGATTCGAGTACTCGAGCGGCCTCATGACGGTCTTAGAATTGGGGACCGGACTTGCCCTAACCTTTGCTTACCACGGCGGATTGCAATGTGTATATAATTCATTATCACTTCGAGTCGTGTTAGTAGTACAACCGCGCCCCGGTTGCCAGTGTGTCTTGCGAATTCGCATTTACCCTACAATCTGAGTTCATGTCCTCAGTATTTGACATCATCTTTGCCGGAGGCGAGTTTGTTTGTACCTTTCACTTGCGCTCGCTTACTAACAAGTTAGTATCTACTCTTAGGTGGAACGACTGCGTGTGTCGTCGCTGGTCGCTTAGCTGCCGCGGACCCCTCTCTCAAGATCCTCGTTATTGAGAGTGGTCAACACACTCGGGACGTCCCTAGCCATGTCCAGCCCTGCACATATGGCGAGCACCTCTTGCCAACGTCTACTACTGTTTCGTTCCACGTTGGGAAGCCTAGTACACACCTCAATGGACGTGCACCAGTCGTCCCATGCGGCCGAAGTGTGGGGGGAGGTTCTACTGTCAATTGTAAGTCGTGCGGGATATGGTACCCGCGTATCGTTCTGTTCACTCAAAATAATTCGCTTCGTTCATTGTCGCCGATACGTGTGGCGCAGGGATGGCTTATGTGCGAGGCGCCGCATCGGATTACGACGGTTGGGCAGCGTTGGGTAACAAGGGCTGGAGCTTCAACGAACTAATTCCTCTGATCAAGAAGGTAAGCAGTTAACATCAGGTCTCGGTGTCATATCTAACCAGATACGTAGCTTGAAACATTTACACCGATATCAGACAGACCAATTCATGGTTACTCGGGTCCGATCCGTATATCCGCCAATGGAATCGATTTCGGAATCGGAAAACAATTCTTGGAAATAGGGAAGGCATACGATCCAGGCCGTCCCCAGGTGGACGATACCAACGACTTCAAAACTCCAAATGCATATGGCGTGAGTTTTAGCATGGTCCACAGGTGGACTTCGCTGATATTTCCACTAGCCATTTTACAAGTAAGAATTCGGGGATAAATACGAGATCACTCTTTGCTGATGCACTGTTGCTCAAAGATATGTCGATCCTGTGACCGGAAAGCGATGCGATGCTGCTTCCCGATACCTGTATCCTCATTCGGGAAATCCAAATTTAGAGATCATGGTCGGGACGCGCGTTAAGCGCGTCATCATCGAGTATGCTAGCTGCAAATACATCCCATGCGCATTGACTGATGTCAGTGACAGGAACGGACGTGCCGTGGGTGTGGAGTATACCTCAGACGCGATATCAAACCCAGGGGCAAGCAAAGAGTTGTTCACTGTCAAGGCCACGAAGTTGGTGGTTCTTTCTGGTGGAGCGTTCGGCTCGCCATCCATTTTAGAGAGGTCAGGGATCGGTTCTCCTTCCATCCTCGCAAAGAACAACGTGAAAGTCCTGGTTGATTTGCCTGGCGTCGGAGAACATTATCAAGGTATCTCTGGTTCATTTGAGTGTCCCGATTCCAACATCTTCATCGATTTCACAGATCACAACGGTGTCCTTCCGGTGTTCCACTCGTCTGACGACACTGAAACCATGGATGTCTGGAAAGACCCAGAGGCGATCACCGGTGAGTCGGTTTTTGTCCTATTTTATCTCGATTATCACACAAAGCCGTTTCTGACGTCAACGTAATTATTAGCCCATCTGAAAGAATGGGAAGTCAATGGCACTGGACAGATTGCCCACAAGTCTGCTGTACTTTACTTTATCTGGCTCTGTCGTTTGCTGACTATCTGCATGACAGTGGAATAGAAGCAATGTTGAAAATGCGCCCGACGGCAGCTGAATTAGCCTCCGCGGGGCCAGCACTACGACGGCGATGGGAAACATTCTTTGAAAATAATCCTGACAAGCCAATGGCAATGATCGTGCCAATCTCCGGGTAAGCCACAGCTACAAACAACATGATTTTCTCATTTTTTTTCTTTCACCAGTGTCCCATTACGTCTCCCATTGGCTGGTCGGAAATTCATCTCTGTGATATACTACCTTGTAAGGCAGCTGGGAAAAATCCATTTACTCCTTCGATCTGACATATTGATACTTAAGATGTACCCAGAGGCGGTTGGCAGTGTCCATATAACGTCGGGTGAGGACGCGAACGCCCCATTGGGCTTTGACCCCAACTATTTCTCCACGTATATCTTTTGCTTTCTCTCTTCCGATACATTGCACTGACGAAGCCATTGACCAGACCTGGTGATATTGCTCAGTTCACTTTACTTTACAAAATGGCACGCGAACTTTTCAGGCGCATGCCTGCTTATAGGGGCGAAGTGGCCGCCCATCACCCGCAATTCCCCGCTGGCAGTCCTGCTGCTTGTAGAGAAACGGACAGCCCCGTTCCGATAGATGCGCCGGATATCGTGTACTCTGAGGCAGACAATGAGGCCATCGTGAACTTCAATCGCGATAGGAGTAAGTCAATATTTGTGGCCGATGTCGTTTCGATTGCTGAGCCACTCTCCACACGGTGGTCGTAGTAACCACAACTTGGCACTCGGTTAGTTCCAACTATGCATCTTCCTTTAACTGTCATTTATGTGTTGGTTCAGGTTGGGACATGTGCTATGAAGCCTCGTGGCCAAGGCGGGGTGGTAGATGCACGCCTGAACGTATATGGCGTTGAAGGGCTCAAGGTCGCAGGCACGTACTAATACTAGGCTTGCGTTCACAACTGGGTCTGATGATACGGGCTCGCTAGACTTGTCTATTTGCCCCACAAATGTCGGAAATGTACGCTACAATGTCCATTTATTTTATACAAGTGTCGCTGACATGGCTGTTTTCTTTCTTTCAGAATACCTACTCTACGGCATTGTTGGTCGGGGAGAAGGCCGCAACCATCGTCGCGGAAGATCTGGGCATAAAACTACGTGATTGATGGAGGAAGTCGGTTTGCCGGCGCACTAAAGGTACATTGCCAGAGGTCCATCCAAGTACATGATACTTTGGCGCATATGTAACTAGCGTAGATGGGTAAAGTTCATCCGAAGAAACCCTCTGCGGCCGAGGGAACCTTCCGCTCAAAACCCTTGTAATATATTTACACGCGCAAACCTCCACATTGACATGACATAGTACTAACATCGTCGACAAGTTACGCTGCACTCTTGCCGGTGCTTTGGAGCCTTTATCTTCCACTATTCAAATTCCAAACCCAGATCCTCTGCGATAATGGTTGCCGCCTTCTCTCCGACCACCAACGCAGTGGAATATGTATTCTGAGTGGGAATAGAAAACACTCAGGTTGACTGCATTCTTGTGCGACAGTGGGACGTACATTTCCAACGTTGGTCGGGCAGATGGACAGGTCTGCCGAGCCAGACATCAGCATCAGGTACAAGGGAAGGCCCTTTATTGCATACCTGCTACCTTGAGACCTTCCACGCCGTAAACGTTCAGACGCGCATCTACAACCCCGCCTTGGTCACGCGGTTTCATGGAACATGTCCCGAGCTAGATTAACATGCTTGTCAACGAGGGTTCAAAGCATGAAACCACTGTGGGAGCTAACCGAGTGCCAAATGGACATGACTAAAACGACCGCCGCGCAAGAAGAGTATTCAGCAACAGAAATATTAACGGTATGATCAAGGATGACTCACCCGCATCGCGATGGAACTTTGCAATAGCCTCGTCGTCCGCTTCAGAGTACACAATGTCCGGTGCATCCATTGGAACAGGGAGATCTGATTCTTTGCAAACAGCAGGGCTACCGGCCGGAAACTGCGGATGCAAGGCAGTCACCTCGCCTCGATAAGCAGGCATACGCCTGGCACGTTCGCGTGCCATTTTGTAAAAAAGAGTAAGCTGGGCGATGTCGCCTGGTCTGGGAAACAATTTCATTGAAATGGTGCATTGCAGCGGAGGCGATAAACGTACTTGGAACAAAAGTCTGGATCAAAGTCTAGGGGCGCATTCGCATCTTCGCCAGAGGTGATGTGGACGCTTCCAAGCAGCTCTGGGTAGAACTCAAGTACTAATGTCAGACAGAATGAAGAGTACATTTACTGTGCTTACAATGTAATAGGGTACACACATAAATTTGTTCCCGTTGATTGTGGAGTGATCGAGAGGGAACCTAGAAAAACACGAAGCATATGAATGCCTCACAATCCCAGGATGAGATTGCGACTCACCCAGACATTGTTTCGATGAGACCCATGGCTTTGTCGGGACTATTTTGAAAGAATGTTTCCCATCTCTTTTGCAACGCAGACCCGCTAGATGCCAACTGCGCTGCCGTCGGTCGCACTTTCATGATCGCTTCAACCCCACTAGGATGAAAATGTTCAGCTGTTAAGCAAATGGCATAAATGTACTAGCGGACTTGTGAGCGACCTTCCCCTTTCCGTTGACCTTCCATTCATTCAGGTATCCTAACAATCATGTCGGAATCACAGCACTCAGCACGGGGAATCGACGCGAACTACTCACCGGTGATTGCCTCTGAATCACTCCACACGTCATCCATTGTTTCAGTTTCGTCCGAGACGTGGCATACCGGAAAGGCACCGCAATGATCTGTTAAATAGCACTCACTCTCAGGCGAAAGGGAACAAACCATGGACATACATACCCTGGTAACGTTCTCCGACACCAGGCAAATCAATCAGGACATCAACATTGTTCTTTTCGAGGATGGACGGGGCACCAATCCCAGATCGTTCTAAAATGGATGGAGAACCAAACGCTCCAGCAGAAAGAATAACCATTTTGGTGGCCATTACGGTGACGAAATCACCACTGGACCTCAGACTTGATCTTGCATCAGTGGTATACTCGACACCGACAGCACGTCCGTTTCTACAGTATCGCTGGAGTGAGTAAACTTATATGTGATATATTGTGATCACAGGTGCAACGTACTCGAGAATGACGTGTTTTACACGCTTTCCAACGAGAATCTTCAAGTTCGGGTTGCCTAAGTGCGGATATAAGTATCTGGAAGCAGCATCACAACGCTTCCCGGTGGCGGGGTCGATATAACTTTTCCCTGAAATCAACATGAGAACTTCGTGGTTCCTGTCCGAATGCTTACAGATGAGCTGGCTGGCGGAAACAAATCGTAAGCAGGTGACCAAACACACACCACCTAGATTAAATAACCTACACCGTACGCATCGGCAGTCTTGAAATCGTTACAATCATCGACATACGGGCGGTCAGGATCATACACTTTGCCCACATCTAGCAATTGGCTCCCGATCTCGATTTCAGCTTTAACAGTAGTTATCCCGATGGGTCCCGAGTAGCCATGTGATAATCTATTCGAGATAGGTGCGAACGTTTCAAGCTATTCGGTCTAATTATGAGTCAATTCATTATGAATTTATGAATTTCTTACCTTTTCGAACAAGGGAAGTACCTCACTAAAGGACCAGCCTTCATTCTCAAAGGCGGCCCAATCATCATAGTCCGACGCGGCACCTCGCACATACAACATAACTTTTTCCAAGACCAACAGATGAGATACAATCGTAGACAGTGTAAGGATCGTGTCTTACAATTAACGGTAGATCCGCCACCCACACTTCGGCCGCATGGAACGACTAGAACGCGTCCGTTGAGGTGCTCGCTTGCCTTTCCATTGTGGAAGGAAACAGTGGTGGAGTCGGGCACGATATTCTCGACGAACCTGCAGGGCTGGACGTGGCTAGGGACGTCGTACGAGTGCTGACCACTCTCGATGACAAGGATCTTAAGTGAAGGATCCGCTGCAGCTAGTCGACCTGCAACGACACACGCAGTCGTTCCTCCTGAAGTTGGACCAGCCCAGCGTGAGCTAGTGGGAGCACTTAGAGGAAACGAACCCACCACCAGCGAAAATGATGTCAAAGGCTGAGGATTCCGACATGAAGTAGGAGCGAGCAAACAGTCAACAGGAAGAGGATTCACAACCAAGACTCTGGGCCGAGAGGAGAGAAATGTCCAAAACAGCGGGGGCGGGGTGCCAATGAACGTATATATAGGATCCAGTGGGTCTGCGACCCTTCCCCTCAGGTTTGAGCGGAGAAAAGGCGAAGCTCCAGCATATCTGAAACCCATCTAGTACACGAAACCTCCCG
>JBBPNX010000973.1:0-12067 GCA_038091155.1 Harrya chromipes
CGCCCTCCACGAAGGGCTCCCACAGGTACGGTGTTGCGGAACGAACGAACGAGAAGACAATTGAATCAGAATCAGGCCTGGAAGGGGAATTATGCAGCTACCCCTCTACGGCAACCCCTTTCTATGGAGAGCGAACGGATATAGTAAACAATAGGTTAATGTATAGGATTCAGAATCATTCGATGGTATAGTGCAGCTACAAGCTGCTAGCTGACCAATGAGTGTACTGCGCTTATTCGACATCTCCGATGGGCCGAGGTCGATCCAGTGTGTGCGTTAAATTATCGACTTCACGGCCTTGCAGGAAACACACGACTGCCAAAAATACATGAAAAGCGCACTGGATGTTGGAGAGGACGGAGAGGGAATAGGGCGAGTGGGTTGTAAGGCGGACATGAGGCGGCATTCCCGTAGGATGGCCTCCCTGGAACGATTCGGAGCAGGGAAAGGATTCTCTAAGAGGAAGGCCGCCAGCGGAACTATTGATATCATCCTACGGGACGTAGACACCGGAGGAGCTACATGGTGATCTTATCTATATTGCCGGGTTACGATAATCTATTCCTTATGAGTCGAGCACAAAGATAAATGAATGGTACAAAGGCTCATATAGCGGGACAATGACACAAAGTGACGAATAAGATGATATGCATACATGTTTCGATGCAAGGATCAAAGAGGTTTCCGTGACAAAGGCATGCTCCCAAAGAGCCAGAGTGGATCAGCACAGGATGGGTTAAGTGGATGTGGAGTTCGGTGGACGAATTGTAGCGATGGGTAAAATAAGGATTAAAGAGGTATTATGTGGGGGTGTATATACCGGATATGGAAGTATGACGCGAAAAAGACACCGAGAGAGGACGGACCGAGGCCGAAGCCGACACGGGTGTATGCAGTGTTGTGATGGGGTGCATCGGATTGCGATAATCACTTTTGACAGGGCAGGGCATGCCTGGGTGGTGAGGTGGGGAACGTGTTGAAAGGGGAATCCGGATATGGACAATGGGGGACGGGCGTCGCACGTGAGGCGGGATCTGAGATGCGGGATTCGTTGAATGTCCCGATTAGGAAATGGTGTGGACTGCTGCTTATGGAATGATTACACACGGTTCTGAATATTGCCCGACCACATTTTCGTTTCTTTCTGTGTCTCAGTCTTTGTCAAGATGCTATATAATCCCGCTCCCTTCCGCCCGTTGTCTCCCTCCTTTCCCTCAGGCGTATCTTGTCCTCCCTCTCCCCCTCAGCCACAATGCTACCCTTCCGAGACGACGGCATCTTCCCCTCAGACAGTGCTTCCTCATCTAGCTCATCGCCCTCTTCCCCACCCGTACTTCGCCACCGTCTAAGGCGAAAGCGATCACCGTCCCCCGCATCCCGCAACATCACCCACCTCTACTCCTCCCCAACCCCTCGCCCATACTCTCCCTCATCGCGTGAGGCAGACATCGCCCGTCTTCTCGACCCCGCCTACGCATCTCCCGTCCCCATCTCCCCCCTCTCCAAGGCCAAGATGGTCCTCAAAGAAGTCTACGTCGACCATCACGGCGATTTCCATGACCCCGATTACCGCGATTTCCCCCCTTTTGGCCATTCCCACATGCACTCGCGCCAACCCCGCTGGGAACGTGCCTACGGCGACGACGACGACGACGACGATGACTGCGAGTTCGACCAGCCCCGCTCCTCTTTTGACTACCAACGACGCAGACCATCATCCAGCGTCACCTACCATCCTCCCCCCGTCTATTATCCCTACGAGGAGCCTGCTTCGTACGAATCGCGTTATCTGGCGGAGGACGAAGACGAGGAGGCAGACCAGCTTGAGCGCGCGCCGCTCAAGGAAAAGTCTTTTTACTGCCGCTCGAGGTCGCCTACGAAGCGGCCCAAGGCACAAGATGAGAAACTTTCTCCCACTTTGGAGGGAGACCATGTGATTCAAGCCGACTCAGAGTGGACGTGAGTTCTATTCTCTTCCTCTTCTCGCTTGCTTGCTGATATCCTCTTTCCAGCCCTACGTGCACTCAGAGTCTTCGTCGCCATTGGCAAGCTATCTCTCTCAGCTTCCGTTTCAGTCTCTTCAGAACGAAGCGAAGACTGCGGCGTCACATGACGGGTTGAGCAAATCTTGCCCCATTCCCGTCTTTCCCAGCGCTTCACGGCGCGTGTTGTACATGCAATCCCTTTTTCCGTGCGTTTGCCACTGAGGGAACCCGCGACCTATGCACTCCCCCATCCTCATCGGACGTGGGACACGTCGCGCCACGCGCTCCCCTCTCAGATCCGCATGCGCCACATCACCATCTTCTCACCATACTCGTTTTGCACCCTTGATGTTACCGCCGCGCACCTTTGGATCCCACACCATGCCCTCGAGGCTAACGATCATCCTATTTCATTGCTCATCCAATGCTTGCCGGACTTGCTTATTCCTTTTCACAGTTTCATATTATTATCGGATTAGCATCATTTTACATGTTCCCACTCGCGCGGCGCATTATGCATCTTCATCCACATTGCTACACTTTCACATGGAACGATATCTATTTTCATCTATCGAGGTCCCCAGGAGGGTCACCATTTGGGACGAAACAGGGGAAGGAGAACTGGAAACATCCCACCCACGAGTGGAACGGATCTTACGAGTTGTATAGGATAGTTACTCTTGCGAAGAATGAAACGAAATGAAATATCCCCCGTATGCTTGTGAGATCACCGAACCGAGTTTGAATCATTCAAGAAAGCCACTAGAATGCAATTACTGTGCTAGTTGGCGCTTTCTCTAAGTCTGTGCTACAGAGTCCATACTAGGCTCGGGTTATGGAAGTTTGAGAATCTTGGGCCAATCAACAATGAAGCGTATGTATGATACAGTGTTCTCGCGATAGACGTGGACTTTCGGCGGGGCCAGCTGTCATTTATCATTCTAGTCTAAGCCAAACCGAGCGACCTGATACCCGCCATGCCAGTGAGAAGAACGCAGGAATAACAGCCCCGTCAGGATTCCGTAACCCCAGTTGCTGTCTCAGAATCCTTCGACTCATCATTTCATTTCATCCCTCCGAACAGGACGCAGGACCCTTGCAGGACCTCCGTCAATATGTCGTTGACACACCGAGTTTGGTACTCGACCATGTGCAATGCTGCAGCCCCGAGGCCTATGCAACCTCGTAAGTTCTCGGCCAAGTTATTGCTAGAAGATCTGTCAAACTACGGCATCCGCCGGATATCTCATCTCTTTTGAGATTTGGTTCAGGTAAGACGCAAGTCGTTCTCCCCGAGACGACATGACACGACCAATGGCAATAAACGTCGAGCCGGCCATGACGCGCAGCAAAGACACGTCGGTTCAAATCGACCGAACCAAAAATCCACTGGCAAGAAATCAAACGCATCAAACATGCGTCGGGCGCGCCTTTGTTTTTTACGTGTCGTATTTGCTTATCTTTCAAGGGCACGACGGGTCGGTGGCGCCACAGTCGGCCTGTCGGTAGTTCGAATCCAGAAAGATCAAAGAACGAGCGGGCGCGTGGGGTGGGGCGGTGTGTCACACTTTTTTTTGTTATCGATATTCGTGCCTAACTTGTCAAAACGTTTCCCTCTCTTTGATAAGCGCCCGCGCCGCACATAGCATTATCTTTGCTATCCGAACACGATCCCGAGCGCAAACGCGAAAAAGCTGGCGGATATCTCTCTGGCCCTGCATATCAGCCTGGAATTTTTTTAAAGTTTCGTCGCTCGCTCGCTCTGGTGCCGTCGACCCTTCCCTGCAAAGGAAAGTGGACAACTTCTGTTCTGTAAGAACATTGCCGGTGACCGACGTCGACAGGCTACCGGGTGTTTTTTTTTACCTCGCTTCTCGCAAAACCCACCCTGGACCGTCGGACGGAACGTATTCAGAACGGTCTCGTGCTGCGCATCATGGGAACCTGTCCGTCATGATCTAGACTCTTGGTTATCCAAACGAGACAAGGTCATCCTTGGGGTGTAGATCGGCCCCGTTCACTGTCTGATCTCGAGCGGTTGGCGAGCGGTCGATCGCCGAAAGGTGTGATATGATCGCGCCTTCTGCGTAAATTGGCCGTCAGTCCAACTAAAGGGCCCGCACCCCTATAGTGGGGACGTTGGTGGGGAGATATTCAAATCAGTCAAGCCCTTGACAAGGCAGGCTGTGTGCTGCATACGTGCGTAGATTTTACGTCGAACTAGACAGGCAAACTTTTGATATGGACATATTCAAAGGTGTCTCTGAAGACCTCGTGTGGGTTGTGTAGTACCCGAGCAAGATCACTGTATGTTACAGTATGCGAGGGAGACTAGACTCGCAAACCTGACATGTGGCTGCCCTAGAATGCAGCTCTCCGTCATGCATGTGTTTTCTTTCGTCTTGTCCTTTGTTCTTGCCCTCGAACGTTTCACCGACAGGTCCGGAAATGCAAAACGATCCTGGTGTGGGTGTTGCCAAGCAACCTTTCGGAGATAATCTGTTTACGGCGTCCAAATTTTACACTTTTTCTTACTCAATTCTTTGATCACACTCTGTCGGCGTGGGTTACCCTTTTCGTTCTGTTTCTGTGGTTGTCGGCGGGATGTGACTGATCGACGTAAACCCCATCAGCGGCCACATATTGAAAAGTCCTGCCAGGGCACGCCCTTTGCGCGCGTCCGCCTTCGAGACCCCCAAGGTTTTCATTCATGGGGACCTTTACACCCAATCCAGGGTATTTTTCTCATCGACCCTGCGAGGTTGCGACGTGCAATCAAGCGTGGCACAAACAAACAATTCAATCATTGGTAAGGGGGGTCTGATGTTGGTCGGCTCGGGATGAAAGAAGACATCAAGTTGGCTGGATCCAAGGACTCCACTGGCGCGTGGTAACCGTCTGGTTTTTTGAGTATTGGGCGCTTCCTAATACGTTGGGGCACCGCAAAACGTCTTGCTGTCCGTCAAACCTGTGTTGTATCCATTCTTTCTTCTGAATCGTTCTACAGCACCACATATGTTGGAAGTTCCGGTATCGGAACTTGTTCTTCTCCCGGCCCGCCACGTGTTCCACAGCACCAACGCGTTTTATCGTATCTAACCGAAAGCTTCACAGCACGCCGTCATGCCATCCCTTCATTTCCCTTTGTCATCGCCTCTAACTTTGACATGACTCGGGACGCACGTTGTGGTTGGACCCGGCAACTTAACACCCGTACGACGGCTATCCGCTGTGGATTCGTATCTGACTTGCCGAGTCCCGCGGCGTCTTTGCGTTTCGTTTGCCGGACGATGGTTTGCTCTTGCGAGACGTCGTCGTTGTGGAACACGTTCGTTTCATTCCCGCGCACACGGGATGAGAAGGAAGAAGGAAAAAATCCAAAAACGTGATGTTGCCTCACGGATTCCGCATGGTCATATCAACCTTTTTCGGGGCAATATACCGACTGGTCCATGGCGCCTTCGAGCGAGAGGCTGTGTTGGGGTTGTTTCCCTGAAGGACCCTACTGTTTCCCCTTGAATGCTGTTCGCGGCTGCGGGGCTGGTGAAGTTTGTGCATTGTTTCCATGCTCATATTTCCAAGTCAAGCCATCCTGTAAGTTCCAGAAAGACGGGTTCTGTGCGTGTGTCTTCCCTTGTTCACCCAGGCTCACTGAATGTTTGTCATCACGCTCGCATTCCCAAGTTTTGGGATCTAGTTTTTGCAGCTGCCCGTAATTGGATAATAGTCATGGCGTATGGCGATGCGACTTCCTTTGAACATCCACTTCGACGTCCGATCGTTGCCTTTCATCTGGCGTTCCTGTGACGTATGATCGCACTCTGCAGCCGCATCGGACTCGTCAAACGCCTCATCAAGTATGGCATTCTACCCTGCATCCAATATATTTCATTCACTCTCTCCGCCTCCGCCTCAACCCCGCCTTGTCACACTCCCAGCGTTGCCAGACTCGAGCCATGTTATGAACCATCGATCATGACGCGCGGGGTGTTGCGCATGGTGTTCATGATGGCATATCCGGCAAGCACGCGTCATGAGCGCGTCATCGGCCGGTAATCCGGCGGCTGGGCCCTCCGCGCGTCCGCTGTAATCACCTCGCGGAGGCCGCGTTCCCGGCGTCGTCCAATAGGACTTGAACCTCGGACGTCACGGCACGGTAAGAGCCGGATGGTACGAGGGTGAGTGAACGGCCTGCGCGGACGCGGGTGGCACGGCATGCAGCGCTGGAAAACGCCGTGCTTCTTCTTCGGTGACGCAGTTGGGCGTCCTGTGCAAAGCGGTTCGGATGTGGATGAAGCGATCGAGAGAATACGGACCGGTGAGCGCCGGGGAGTGGAGTAGGAGCGCATTGGTCGTGGATCGGTCCGTTGAGGCGTTTCGTGGTAGGGTCGATCGCTGTTCCTATCCATATGGGCCTCGATGGTGACGGTGCCCCCGGCATGTCCGGCGTCTTTGCGTGTGAAGAGGGGTTATTGCCAGTTTACGGTGGTCGTTATCTTTGTTCTTCTCGATGTGATGCCGTGCACGTGTGCCGCAAGCGAAGGAGAAGTATAGTTCATATAGAACGAATTGGCTGGCTGTCGACGTTAGTTCATGTCAACCTTTTGTCTGTCCCGATCGTAAAGCGTCCTGCTGGGCCGAAAACCTAGAGTGGGTTTCGAGAGGACTGAGAGAAATAAACAATATGATATGACATGACATCAGCACTGTGAGCCGTAGGCGATCTCAGGGCAACCAAGATGCATGTGACGTCGATGGGATCAGTGTGCCCATACCCATTGCGTACTAGCACGTATTTGTCTTTTCCCCGTGATGACGTCGTTTGAATGTGGGTTGGTTTCAATTGCTGATTAGATCGTTAACGACCTAGGGGCGATGTGTGGGTGGCCATTCAATCGATTATCAGGCTTGCCGAGGCTTGGACTCTTTCGCCTCTTTCATATCTGATACATATGATAAACGCCACTCAGTCTCCGATGCAAGAGAGGGCGAATGAGAGAGTTGGCCAGTGCGAACGTCGTGAGCCGCGGGAAAAGAAGGCGTCGTAGAGGGTAGGTCACGGCCTCGCGTTCGCGGCTAGGATCAACTCGTTTTTCATTTTTTCAAATAGAATAGGAATGGGCGTATCTACGGCGCTCCGCCGAGGACGAATCGAGGACGCATGGCGTCGCGTTCAAGCTGGCGTTGGCCATTTCTCGTATAACGTCCCAGTGTTGACTTTCTCTAGGGTTCGACGCGTGGAAGGGTTCCTGTGTCGAGAGGACTCGGAGAGGCGTGTCGCGGGAACCGTTAGATTGGGTCTATGCTGGCATACCTAGGTATAGTATCGCACGTAAAGGGGGGTTGCGGTCGGAAGATGTTCGCCTCCGGGTCCCTGCCACTCCCCTATCTATATCTTATCTGACGCTGATGCGGCAGACGTAGATTATCGCAATGTACTGTACGTATGACAGCAATTTCGGTCGCGCGGGATGAATCAATGACGGTGATAAACAAAGGGGGAACTAGATCGGGACGGCGTAGGCTCATATAATATCGGCGTGTTTGTTCAGGGGCTCTTTTAAACTTTGGGTACTACCGTATCTGGCACGAGCATTTAAAATTTTGAGTGGTTTTCGGCCGTCGGTATGTCAAGTGCGCCGAGGTGAACCAGTGAGTTCTGTATGGTATCATCAAACTTTGATACCGATGACCAGTCAACGCTAGCTATTGGGGTCGAAACGACGTACCTCGAAGGGTAATCACGACTGTTGTACGTTGCGAGCTCCCCAAATCATATCATGATTCATGATGGTCATTTACCAGGGGTCGTGCGTGGAATTGGGCTTGGCATCGGGGATACGGTCGAAGACGATTCGTTCGGCCAGCTTCTGACGGACGCGCGAATCCGATGGCCTGCATTCTTTGACATTGCAGGAAGTTTTCGAACCGGCCCAACAAAGGCTAATGAACTGTACGCTCGGACTGGAAGTTGCCTCGATGTGACTCGATCCCACCCGGGTAAAAATGCTGCGGCGTTGAGATTGGATACGATGGTAACTCTGCGAAATACTTGAAGGGTATAAATAGATGAAAAGAGTCGCACAGGCTGAGTCAGCTGATCTTGGTCAGTTGACTTGCGAGTCCGACTGAGCGGACAACGTGTGTCACGGTACGTATGTCATCCAATCAGGTTCAAGGTCATGTACGACAGCGTTGTTGCAGATCATTCATGTTTCTCTGACTAGTGTTGAAAAGGTAGTCTGTTGAATTTAAATGCCCAGAGGCAACGGGCTGACTAGGCAATACAGGAGAGCAAAATACTCAATTCCATGGGTCCGTGGAGTTCGGCACGATGACACCATTCCGAGTACGATCGATCCCGCGTTACTGAAGGGATTGATTTGAAACAGGTGGTCGACTAACGCAGAACACATGGTTCTTCCCGAGGCTGACCGGGACCGTCGGGTCTGTATGGAGTCGACGTTGTCAAGGATTGCGTGAACAATGGTGATTCATTCCTGCAGGTGATAAATATATCCCGAGAGCTGACATGGCAGGGAACGACACGTGAGACAAGTAGTATGGGATGGGCAGGCAGGGGCAGCAAGTCAGCTGGATGGAGGTGTCTACGCAATGACTTCCGACGTCGGACGGGAACGATTATACGGCGTGAGAGTACCTGATTCCCGCAAGAATGTGAGAACCGGAGTAAATGCTTCAACATCAAGCCCGCATGAGATATATATCTCTTTGCTATTTCTCTCCCCAAGAGACATCACCCGGTGCTTTTCCTTTCGATTTTGACGCTCCCCAGTCCGTTTTGACATATTTACCCTGCGATATAGAGAGAAGGCAGTCCAGCCTTCCCAATTGACGTCATACACATATGGCTACCACGACGACTCAGAACGACTCGCCGGTCGACAAAGCACAACCAGGTGCTTCGTGGAAAGACAAGGAAGAACACGTCTTGCCCAAGAACCGTTTGGGGGTCGTATTCTTTGGTCTAATGTGCACGATCTTCTTGGCAGCGCTCGACCAGGTGAGTTCCGAGTCCGCTTGGTCGTTGTGTGCGTTCTGATCTCGGGCGGCGGCGATGTCATCATTATAGACGATCGTTGCGACCGCACTCCCAACGATCGTGGCCGAGCTTGGAGGCGGGAACAACTATAGTTGGGTTGGAAGGTACGTCGCACCCTGCTCAGCGGACGTGAAGGGCGAGCTCATCGCTATTCAGCGCATATATGCTTTCAGCGGGCGCATTTGGCCCGCTATACGGAAAACTCTCGAACATGGTCGGTAAGTTGTCAATGCCACATTAACGAAACGACCTCGGTCCCTGAACTCGTCCCCGTGTTGCAGGGCGGAAACCGATTCTGTATTCGTCCATCCTCATCTTTTTGGTGGGTTTTTCCGGAACATTCTTGATGGGTGCCTTTTGATATTCATGATCATTTATCCCCTGTCAGTTTGGGTCCGCTATGTGCGGAGCTGCGCAGAGTATGACCTGGTTGATAGTCTGCAGGGCTATCCAGGGTATTGGGGGTGGTGGGATCATACAGCTCGTGGTCATTACCATTTCGGACATTGTTCCATTAAAAGAGTGCGTTGACTGAGTCCCGAAACCACCTATTTGCTGATAAGATCACGCAGTCGAGGTCGGTATGGTGGATTTATGGGTGCCACGTACGGTGTTGCAAGGTTAGATTTCTCTCATCCTAATTTCTGTACATTGTCTGATCGGCTGTTTTCACAGCGTCGTAGGCCCGCTGCTCGGGGGTGTGAGTTTCCTGTCCTTTCGTTCATGATCACTTTTCTCACACCTTCCATAAAGGTATTTGCGGAGCATGTCTCTTGGAGATGGTGTTTCTTCATCAACCTGTATGCCGTCATCGCTCATCTCGATTGGTATCCCGTGCACTGACGACTCTCCAGGCCCACTGGCGGTGTTGCAGCGATTATCCTTTTTACTTTCCTTAACCTTAACCCGCATCAAAAACGTCCGATTCGCGACCAACTTGCCGAACTTGATTTTATTGGACTCTTTTGCTTTGTCGCTGGCGTCGTCTGCTTGCTTCTCGGTTTTAACTTTAGTGAGACGTCGTGTAAGTGTCGATTGTGGCCTGCGAAGAGGTTTACTCACCTGGTGTGCCAGGGTCGGACGCAGAGACGATTGCTCCGCTTGTTATCGGAATAGTCTTGCTCATAGCTGGGAGTGTTAACGAAATATATACGAAGCGCTCTGCAATTATCCCGGCACGTTTGTTCAAGGTAAGCTGTCATGCCGGTCGATCTCGATTGTACCTTATGTTGTCACAGACTCGCACCACCGGCATCATTCTCGTCACTGTTTTCTTTCATGCCGTCGTCTTCTTTGTGGCTTCATAGTGAGTGACAGGAGTTCAATCTCCACGAACGTGAACTGAATTCATTTGTAGTTACTTGCCCTTGTTTTATCAAGGTTGGTCTTTTCCGTTATTGCTCAGGCACGAAGTCTGACCTTCCCTAGTACTCGGAGCGTCAGCGACTGGCGCCGGAGTCAAGTACGTCTTACAGGTTGTCATATCTTCCAGTCAACTTACTTGGTATACAAGGATGCTCACTTTCTCGCTTGGGACTGCCGTTGTATCTATTCTTTCTGGATTGATCCTGTCAAAGACAGGAAAATATCGACTGATTATCTGGGCGGCGTATGGGTTGATGACACTTGGTATGGGTCTCATGATCACGCTTAGCTATACGTCAAGCCTGTGTGTATTTCTACATCGCGACCCACTTTCGTCATGCTTACCCACACTGTAGCGCCGAGCAGGAGATTTTCCCTCTCATCGCGGCCTTGGGCGTAGGTTGCCTTTTCCAAGTACCGCTAATCGCCCTTCAAGCTGCGATGCCCCTAAAGGACATGGCTACTGCCTCGAGCGGTTTCATGTTCCTTCGGTGAGTTTGTTGCAACATCCAGTTGTTAGGCTCTACTAAATGATGTATTTCTAGCACCGTTGGAGGTGCTGTTGGAATTTCCCTTGGAGAAGCCATCATTGCGACCGTTCTTCCTAAAAAGCTGGCGAGCATTCCCAATTTCGCAAGCCTCGGTCTTGGTACAACGACCGCTGCGCTCAACGACAGCATTGGCCTGGTCCATTTGATCCCCGTGAGTGGTGGTATTTCACTGTTTACTGAGTTGGCTTGGTGCTGACTATGGGCCTTGATTAGGACGCCACTCTCCGTGATGCTGTGCTACACGCATGGTCGCAAGCTGTCAGTACGATATGGATCATGTGCACGCCGCTCGCGGGATTTGCGCTGATCCTGTCACTCTTCCTGCGCGAGTACTCGCTGGATCGCAAAATCGTGCGGACCGGCGATGCCAAGACACCCGGAGACGTTGAGAAAGGCGCAGAGGAAGGATCTCCAGACAATGAAGGAGAGACCCAAGCATCAACAAAGTCTCTGCAAGACAGCCCTGAGCTAACGCCAACACACACAGTTGCTGATGGGGAGAGGCCAGATGTGGACGAGGAGAAGGCAATTTGAGGTATAACCATAACGTCGCAAACTGCACGATCACGACACGCGCATAACAATATTCCCGGTAACGCAATAGATATCCTCACTCGATAGCAATAGCACGACAATCACTAGGAATACGGACTCGAGACATGTAGCATACGATTCCGAGCGTCATCACTTGGATGCCCTTAATTACACTCAATTTATCACGTAAGGGTCCGGTAGGGATGGGGACAATGACGGCACGGCGCGGAACACACGGGCCGTTGAATGTTTCAGACGCCACTTCGCTTGACCAATGCTTTTCCATGTGCTTCCAACTCAAAACTTGTCCAAGGGGTGGGTTCTCGCAGCCCTATCAGGTACTTTGAACCACATTTTCCCTCGCTCTTGATACCTGTTGCCCCCGTCTGACAATGCTGAGTTGAACGTTGAACGTCGAGCGAAACATGACATAACGTGTATCTCGAATATCCTAGTCCTCGGAGGATAATGATTTGCTGCGTGCTTCTCTTTTTCATTACCTGTTGCGCTGAAACTCGTGTTCTGCTACTGCCCTTTTCTGGCTGGAAGCTGGTACCATGCCATCCAAA